>PVIY010006797.1:0-85440 GCA_004026745.1 Myrmecophaga tridactyla
CAGATGGCAAGGCATCTGCTGATCCTTAGCTCCCAAATTTCACTGCTTTCAGGTTCTGGCATCATTGGTTCTTTCAGCTTCTCTCGGTCTTTGCTTGCTTTTCTGAGGTTTTCCTCTCTAAGCTCTCTCTGGGCCTTTTCTCTCTAATCTCTCTCTAAACCTCTTTGGATGTTTCTTCTCCACTTGGAAAGGCCAAGTGGCAGCCACCAGAACTGCCCCTACCTAGCAAAATAGAAAACTGGAAGCAATACTGGATTCCTGGAGGCATTTTAGAGGTTAGCAGCACTCTTAAGAACATGGATGCAGGGGTGGAGATTCCCACCACATCCCCATTCAACTTTCCTATTTGGCTTGTGCAGAAAACAGATGTGTCTTGGAGGGTGACAGTGGATTATTGTAAACTTAACTAGGTGGTGACTCCAATTGCAGCTGCTGTTCCAGATGTGGTGTCATTGCATGAGCAAATCAATACATCCCCTGGTACCTGGTAGGGAGCTGTTGATCTGGCAAATGCTTTTTTCTCAATTGCTGTCAGTAAGGACTACCAAAAACCGTTTTCTTTTAGCTGGCAAGACCAATGGTATACTTTTACTGTCCTACCTCAGGGGTATCTCAACTCGCTAGCCCTAAGGAAGTTTGTCCATAAGGGAGTTTATCATTTCTCCCTCCCAAAAGATATCACACTGGTCCATTATATTAATGATGTCATGTCGACTGACCTAGTGAATAAGAAGTAGCAACTACTCTATACTTATGGTAAGGCACTTGCATGTCAGAGAAGAGAAATAAATTCAACAAAAAATCAGGGGCCTTCCACCTCAGTAAAATTTCTAGGTGTACAGTGATGTAGAGCATGTTGAGATATCCATTCTAAGATTAAGTTTAATAAGCTGCTTCATCTGGCCCCTCCTATGACCAAAAAGGAGGCACAATACCTACTTAGCCACTTTGGATTTTGGAGACAGCATATACCTCATTTGAGTGTGCCATTCTGGCCCATTCACAAAGGAACAAAAAAAGCTTCTAGTTTTGAATGTGGACCAGAGTAAGAGGTGGCTCTGTGACAGGTTCAGGCTGATGTACAAGCTGCTCTGCCAATTATAATCCAGCAGATACAATGGTGTTGTGTCAGTGGCAAGTAGAGATGCTGTGTGGAACCTTTGGTAGGCCCCTATAGGAGAATCACAATACAAACACTGAAGATTTTGGAGCAAAACCTTGCCAGCCTCTACCGAGAACTACTTTTCTTTTGAGAAACAGCTTTTGGTCTTCTATTGGGTCTTGGTAGAAACTGAGCATTTAACCAGGGCCACCAAGTTGCCATGAGACCTGAGTTGCCTATCATGAGCTGGTTGTTGTCTGACCCACCAAGCCATAAAGTTGGATGTGCACCAGCACTCCATCATAAAATGGAAATGAGCTCATAGGAGATAGAGCTCAAGAGGGTCCTGAAGGCAGAAGTATGTTAAGTGAGGAAGTGGCCCAAATGCCCATGGTCCCCCCTCCTGCCACATTACTTTCTCTTTCCCAGACCAGGTTATGGCCCTGTGGCAGTTAGATTCTGGTGTCAATTTGGCTAGGTGAAGGTGCTTAGTTCTATTGCTGTGGACATGAGCCAATGGCATGTGAACCTCATCTGTTGTTGATTACATATGCAGTCAGTTAGGAGGCGTGCCTGCTGCAGTGAATGATGTTTGATTTAATTGGCTGGTGCTGAATGAGAGACTCAACATAGCACAGCCCAAGCAGCTCAGCATACTTCATCTCAGCACTCACAGCTCAGCCCAGGCCTTTGGAGATGCAGAAAGAAATCACCACGGGGAAAGTTGTTGGAACCCAGAGATCTAGAGAGAAGGCCAGCATAGATCACCCTGTGCCTTCCCACGTAACTGAAAGAACCTCAGTTGAAAGTTAGCTGCCTTTCCTCTGAAGAACTAATAAAATAAATCCCCTTTTACTAAAGGCCAATCCATCTCTGCTGTGTTGCATTCTGGCAGCTAGCAAACTAGAACATGTCTCTTGGGGAATTCTTTACAATCAGCTGACTGAGGAAGAGAATACTTGGGCCTGGTTTATAGATGGCTCTGCACAGTATGCAGATTACCACCAGAAAGTAGACAGCTGCTGTACTGAAGCCCCTTTCTGGGATGTCCCTGAAGGCAGTGGTGAGGGAAAATCCTCCCAGTGGCTGGAACTTTAAGCAGTGCACCTGGTTGTTCATTTTGCTTGAAAGGAGAACTGGCCAGAGTTACATTTGTATATGGGTGGGCTATTTGCTATTTCTTTGGCTGGATGGTCAAGGACTTAGAAGGATCATAATTGGAAAATTAGTGACAAAGAGGTCTAAGAAAGAGGGCTGTACATAGACCTTTCTGAGTTGGAAAAAAAAATGAAGATATTTGTGTCCCATGTGAATGTGCACCAGAGAGTGACTTCAGCAGAAGAAAGTTTTAATAATCAAGTGGATAAGATGACCCGTTCTGTGTATACCAGTCAGCCTCTTTCCCCAGCCACTCACTCTTCTCATTGCCCAGTGGGCTCATGAACAAAGTGGTCATGGTGGCAAGGATGGAGGTTATTCATGGACTCAGCAACAAGGACTCACACTCACCAAGGCTGACCTGGCAACAGCCACTGCTCAGTGCCCAATCTGCCAGCTGCAGAGACCCAGACTCAGTCCCTGTTGTGGTGCCAATCTCCAAGGTGATCAACCTGCTACCTAGTGGCAGATTGATTACACTGAACCACTTCCATCATGGAAGGGGCAGTGATTTGTTCTAACTGGAATAGACGCATACTCCGGATAGGGGATTTCCTTCCCTTCATGCAATGCCTCTGCCAAAACTGCCATCTTTGGACTTACAGAATGTCTTAGCCACTGTCATGGCAATCCACACAGCATTGCTGCTGATGATCAAGGAACCCACTTCACAGCAAGTGAAGTGTGGGAATAAGCACATGATCAGGGAATTCTCCTCTTACCATGTTGCCCATCATCCTGAGACAGCTGGATTGATAACACAGTGGGAAGGCTTTTGAAGACTCAATAATGGTGCCAATACCTTGCAGGTCTGGGGCAATGTTCTCCAGGAGACTTTGTATGCCCCAAATCAGTGTCCGTCTATCATGCTCTTTTTCCCATAGCCAGGATTCAAAGGTCCAGGAATGAAGCAGTGGAAATGAGAATGGCACCACTCATTATCATCCCTAGTGATCCACTAGAAAAAAATTTGCATCCTGTCCCTAAAACTTTAAGCTCTGCTGATCTAGAGGTCATAGTTCCAAAAGGAGGGGTGCTTCCACCAGTAGACACAACAACTATTCCACTGAACTGTAAGTTAAGACTGTCACCTGGCCACTTTGGGCTTCTCATGCCTCTGAAACAACAGGCAAAAAAAGGGGATTACTGCATCGGCTACGGTGACCGATTCTGACTAGCAAGGGGAAATAGGACTACAACTATACAATGGAGGTTAAAGTAGTGTTTCCTGGAAAACAGGAGATCTCCTAGAGGGTCTCTTAGTACTGACACTCCCTCTGATTAAAGTTAATGGAAAAGTGCAACAACCCAGTCCAGGCAGGACTACTAATGACACAAAAACTTCAGGGATGAAGGTTTGGGTCTTCCTAGGAGGCAAAGAACCACAGCCAGCTAAGGGGCTTGCTGAGGGTAAAGGGAACAGGGAATGGGTAGTAAAAGAAGGTAGTGGTAAATATGAACTGCAACCACATGACCAGTTACAAAATGAGGATTGTAATCATATGAATATTTCTTCCTTGTTTTGTTATGAGCATGTTTGTTTTTGTACAATAAAGCAAATATCTTTGTTTTCCTCTCTATCTTATCCCCTTATCATATGACAGAAGTTGTATTATTCATGTTGTAATATTTAAGTTGTAAAGTATGAAGTTTAAGAGTGAATATTACCCAAGGATTTGCACCTATTCTGGAAAAATTTAGTGTGTTTGTCCAGGTATACACAGGACAATTGAGTCTTGTCAGGAGAAAATGTGTCCATTATTTTTTCCTTTAGAGATTAAGCATGGTTTAAGTTGCTGTCAGCCAGGTTGGTGACAAAGAGCCCTGAGGAAGAAGGATGTGCATAGACCTTTCTGAGTGGCCAAAAAAAAAAAAAAAAAAAAAAAATGGCATCCCCTGTTAATGCTTGGGAGATGTGGCCTGTGATGGTTAGGCTAATGTGTCAACTTGGCCAGGTGATGGCTCAGTTGTCTGGTTAAGCTAGCATGGGCCTAACTATGAGGCAAATCATCAGCAAGTTGATTGCATTTATGGCTGATCACATCTAAAATCAACTAAGGATTGGGTCTTCGGCAATGAGACATGTATTCCAATCAGTTAAAAGTTTTAAAAGAAGTGATGACTTCACCAATCACAAGAGAGAATTTTCATCTCTACTTCAGCCAGCCAGCTTCTCCTGGGAAATGCATCAAAAACTTTCACTGGAGTAGCCAACCTGCAGCCTGCCCTATGGAATTTGGACTGTGCAAACACCACAGTTGCATGAAACACTTTTATAGAATCTTTTATTTGCAAATATCTCCTTTTGTTCAATTTCCCTGAAGAACTCTGACTAATACAGCCATGGAATTAAAAACAGAATAGTTTCCAGTCTAGATATTGCTGTTATGGTAGGGGAAGAGAAAATAAATAACCTAACTGAGGAAGGGCATCAGGCTGGCATTTAAGTGGACAGAATACAATTAAGAGCTATTTAGGTAGGAGGCAAGGGGCTGATAGGCAGATTGGAAGGAAGAGAGGAATCGTTGAGTCTTGAGGAACAAAGTTAAATGAAGAAGGATAGAATAGGATAAGATGCTGTCATATCTAAAGAACACAACTGAAAAATAATGAACATACAATAATAGCAAACAAACCTGCCATCCATAGAACATACAAATGCGCCAGATGTACATTGTGTTAAATATGTTTTCTTTATTAATGAAAAGTCTTTTTAAAAGGTAAAAGGCATGAGGCAGCCACAGTGGTACAGCAGGCATAGTTCTGACAAGCCATGCTGGAGACCCGGGTTTGATTCCTGGTGCCTGCCCATGCCAAAAAAAAAAAAGAAAAAAAAACCCATAACAGGCTGAAACCCTTTGAAGACAGGTAAATAAGCACTAATTTCACATGCAAATATCTGTTAATTATATTCTGTGCCATCGAAACCTTCATCAACAAGCCTTTTAATAAACAGAATAGTACTCAATGTATTTGGCCCACTGCTAACTCATTCTACATAATTTATCTGAACTGAGGTTTGAGACAAGACTCAACTCATGGTCCATACAAGAAATTCTACATTTCAAGGTGCAGCCAGTCCTTTCCAAAGTATCCCAGTGTCAGATGCAGAACATTCCTGACGGATTATACAACTGGTCCTCAGTCAGATGTCACAGGACTTCTACCACCCGAGGCAATAATCTTCCTGAAATGCCCATCCCGGAACAATTAATTACTACTATACATCGTGTACATGCAAAAATAAAAAGAAAAGAAAAGAAAGGCAAAAAGCTCATGTGTGTGTGCTTACTTGGGTTAATGGAACGGTTCTGACCCCACTGGCTTTCAGTCAGGAAGAATCAAATATGCCCAGCATCTCCGAGCAACCACGTAATTTACATGACAATGGCACAAATATAATTAACTTCTTTGATGTAGTGGTATGTTGACATATGTCATAAAATCCTTAATTTTATCCACAGTGAATCTCTTAAAAATGATTTGTTTTGCCTTGCTTAATCAAACTCTGAGTCTCATATATTTGACATTTAGAGGCACACAAAATCCACGTGCAATATAGGTACTAAACACATTATTTCTGTGGTGAGAGCAAATATTAAATTGTTACAAAGCTTCTAGGGTTTTCTTCTTGCCTTTAAAGCTGATGAGTGTTCTCTTTAAATGTATTAGGTCTGCAAAGAATTAAAGCAGAAACCTTTTATCCAGACGTGATTCCAGTAAAGCTGACAGAAAGTGGCAAGATAGGCCAAATGATGAATTTCCTTTTATATTTATATTCAGCAGTAGGTTTGGTTAGAAGTCATAAATAGTCCCTTTTTCAGCAGCAAACATACACACACATACAAACGCATATGTATATGCACAAACACAGCAGAAGGGGTAGTTCTTTTTTCTTTACTATAACGGATGCTTTCTTTAGATATGTATTTGCCTTACCTGCACACAATGCTTCTGCCAAAACCACCATAAATGAGTAAAGAGAATGCCTTATTTACTGACACGGCATTCCACACAGCATTACTTCTGACCAAAGAAATCACTTCACAGAAACTTAAATGTGATAATGTGTTCCTGCTCATGAAATTCACTGGTCTTACCATGGCTCCCTTCATCCTGAAGCAACTGACTTGACAACAGTGGAATGGCCCTTTGAAGACTCAGTTATGGGACCAGATAGGTGACAACATCTAGCAGAGCTGGAGCAATGTCCCCCAGGAAGGGGTGTGTGCTCTAAATTAGCATCCAGTATATGGTAATATGATGCTGGGTCTCCCTAGCCAGGATTCACTGGTGTGGAAATCAAAATGTGGAAGTGATATTGGTTTCTTTTTTTATTACCCCTAGTGATCCACTAGCAAAAATTTTGCTTCACATTCTATAATTTTGGGTTCTGCTGGTCTGGAGATCTTTAGTTCCAAAGGGATGAATGCAAAAAAAATAGAAGATAAAAAATGAAAAAGAAGAAAAAGGGAGGAATGCTTCCACCAAAGGAAACAATGATTCCACTGAGCAGAAAACTGAGATTGTTACCTGGACCTTTTGACCTTTCTTAGCACTTAATTAACCAGCAAAGGAAGGGATTAGTCTACTGGATGGGTTGGTTGGTCTAGACTAGCAAGGTAAAATTTGATTGGCACTGTACAACGAGGGTAAGAAGGAAATTCAGTAGATCCTATAGGATATTTCTTAATATTTCCATATTGTATGATTAAAATCAATAGAAAACTACAAAACTGGGCTTCTAATAGTCTAGACACTTAGGAATAAATTTTGGGGTCATCTTAAAAGGCAAGGAATCACAACCGGCTAACGTATTTGTTGACAAGAAAAGAATACAGAATGGTAGTAGAAGGTAGTAATGACCAGTTCCATCCATCTAACTATTTGCATAAATGAAGACTTTAATAGTTATGGGTATTTCATATATATATATATATATATATATATATATATATATATATATATATATATATATATGTATATATATATACCCCCACACACGTATATATATAATGTGCATATATTTTGATACATGTCTATAGATTTATTTTATATATACCAAATATTTGCTTCCTTCCCCCCTCATCCCCTTATCATCTAGCATAAAATGTGCTAATACTAGCTAATTTATATCTCAATATTTATGTTACAGGATGTCAAAGGAGGTATGTGAATCAGCTAGAAAAATTATCATGACCCAAAGACAAAAAAAGGGACTTTGTATCCTTTTCTGGGGAAATGGTTAGAGTGTTATTGGTTTTACTTGGGATAATTTTATCATGTTAGGCAGAAGCATGACTCTGTTATGTCCTTAAACTGTGATTAAGTTTGATGAAAGGAATTGTATATAGATGCCAAGTAGACAAAGGGTGGGTTTTGGTGACTTTGAAATATGTCAATTTGCTGGGCAATTACAGTTCCCCCAATTCTCTTTCCTGTATATATTTGGTTAAGGTGTTCCACAAGAGAAATTCCTATGGAGAGTCAGATGATGGAAGTGAAGCAGCTGCCATTTTGTAGCTCACACATGTCACTCATCAGCTGGCTTATGAGATGACATGAGGCAATGACCAGGCCTGAAACTTCTCCACCTTCCCCTTGATTCTCCTTCAGCTTCTCTGACTTTGGGGCCAAGTATATATGTCTGATTCTATGATGACAAGCACCAATTTCTACAGAATATTCATGCCATCAAGTTCTAGAGAGAAATAGAATACAGTTTTGTCCACCATCAGAGACTCCATCTCATAGTAATGGGTTTTAGCTTGTTCTTCCTCTCCCGAATATTGCATCTGTCTTCCCTTTCTGAATGTCTGCCTTGTGAACTTCAAGCTCCAGCTACAGACATGAAGACAAGACTCTTACAGAACCTACTTAGCCAGCTCCCACAGTTGTTTAAAGTTAAACCCTATAAAAACTACAAATATCTTAGTTTTTTGCTACTCTGATTGAACACTAAATGATACAGTAGAGAAAAGAAATATATTGAAGGCATGGAGAGAGATGTAATAATTATTAAAATAGGAAACTCCTAAAGTTGGATAGAAATGTCTTTAGAACACAGGCAGAAAGGAGAGATTGAGAGAAGAGGAAGAACAACTTGTTCTCTAAACTAAAGGGAAGATAGATATTTAGGAACAGAAAAGTCATCATGGAGATATCAGATTTGACAGTTCACCCTGAGGCACCCCATATCTGAAAAAGCAGGCAGAGTCTTCTGCAGAGGGAGAAAGAGAATTTTATAACCTGGAGCTTGATAGTGATAATGGTTCAGGGCAAATGGTGTGAAGTTCTCTAAGCAGCAAGTAACTACATATTTTTAAAGCATAGCAGTAACAATGACACAGATGATGGTAGATATTATGAGTTCATCCAACTTAAGGCCTCTATACCTTGTCCCTTCATCAGAAAGAGAAGAGGAAACAGACACCAGGTATAATTCAAAGTCAGAGAGGCAGAGTAGACATTAAGAGTTTAGGGTGGCCCTGGGGGTAGCATTGAAATAACAAACAACAGTGGAGCAAGTCAGGTCATGGTTCTACCAAGAGTTGCCTATTGGACAGAAAAGCGCACCAGGATTTGAGTGTCTATTATGTTGTAGGTGAAGGGCAGACTTTCTGGATATTACAAATTGGGAGGGAAAAACAACCAGCTAAGATATTATCAGAGATAAAAAAACACCAAGCAAAAAGCTTGGAAGTATGATATGACCCTGGAATCGTGGCTCCTGAGTATGGAATGTGGAGATGGAGTGTTGAGGCAATTGTGTTGAGCCAATAGTCCAAAGTATATTTACAATAATTTTTAACAAGTTTTCAGGTAAGCTGACAGTAGCTTCTACTTCCAAGATATAAAAGCTGAAGGGGAAAATGACGGATTCAACCTCTATGCCTGTCCTCCCAGTTATATGATTTGGGAGCAATTTCAGGTTTATATTTCTCTCTCTAAACTTGACATCCTCAACAAATGTTTTCCAGTGTCTGTTGTTATAAGGAAACACCATTAGGTTTTGCATTTCTAATCCAAATTATCTGCCATTTGTCTGGAACCTTTTACACATCCTGACATTGCACTCAAATCCCTTAAACCTGTGTTAATATTTGGTGAAATCTGGGGAATTTATTATTTCTCTCACCTTACTCTACTTTATAATTTACTTATGTTTGCTATTTTATCACATATCTTTCCATAAATATTAGAACTACTCACAATGAATCCATTGTAAAGAATGAAGATTCATAATAGGAAGTATAATAAAATGCTGGTGTCTGAAATGAGCCCATGGACAAGTGCTCCCTTACTCAACTATTGTCATATATGAATTGCATTTTGGCTCTGAAGTGGATCGTTAAGCTCTGAGGGATGGACCATGTCATCCTCCGTATTTTTTTGTTTTGTTTTATAGCACTGAGTACACAGCTTGTGCTCAACAAATAATAAATAACAATCATGGATTTCATTTGCAGGTGGAATCATTTGAGAAATGGAATTTTTTCATGTGAGCTTGCCAATAAATTCTTCCTCCACTCAGGGAAAATGTACTAACCCACTCCTCCCCTGAAACTCAGGTTAGATCCGATACACAATTCATTCTCAGACAAACATCCCAGACTACGTCGAGGTACTAAATAAGTCAGCAAAAGTGAAATGCTCCTGGGAATGATAGTACATTGTGTGATAACAGCAAGCAGCTATTACCACAAATGCATTTGAGCATACCCCCACCATGACAGGCCAGCAGGCAATTGGATGCCATCCCCACCCTATTTTAAAAGATATAGAAAGCAGTGATCAGTTCAATTTTGACCACTGGAAAGTCATAATTTTTTTCTTAATTCACTGAATTCATTCAATGTGAATTTACCTGGTGCCTACTGCTATAGTCCAAGCACCATTTTCAGCAATAATGACACAAAGATTAATAACATCCATGTTCTTCCCTATAGGGGTTCATTTTTTATGGAATAGGATATGTAAACAAGCAATTACAATATGGTGTGATGTAACAAAATGCTCAGGTAGTAATTTGTACAAGGTACCAACAAAACACAAAGGAGAGAACACTAATTTCTGGCAATGTTCGTGTTTTTCAAGATACCACTCCCATACCAAAAGTCCTTGCTTTCCAAGAAAGTAAATTCTCATCATCTTTAATATAGCTGAAATTTATATCAGAATTATATCTTCTCATACATTCCACATCACCATAGTTTTGTTTATTGTTTTTTTTTCTCTCCTTGTAAACATTTCATGGGAAAGAATGGTCCAACCTATAAGACTTATCATACTTAGGGTTGCTGGTTAAGTATGAGTTGAGGCCCATGCTCCTATTCCCCCAGTGAATTTCCATGCTCCTGAAATGCCTACCATTCATACTTGAGATTTCTTTAAAGCAAGCCTAGCATAGTCCCCAAATCTACTTTCTTAAATCGAAAGATCTCTAGAAGCGAAAATATGCTTAGCCACTTGGATATCTCAAAAAATCTCAAAAGAACTATATCTAAAACTAAACTCATGATTACCCATTAATTTGCCCCACTTTCTCTTTCAGTCTTCCTGACCTTTGCAATGATACTTGTATGCAACTAACTGTTCTTGTCAGAAACCTGAAAGTCATCATGTTTCCATCTACTCCACAAAACCGCTATTTTCAAGGTCTGCCAAAGCCTCCTTATGGTTAATTTGAGAGGCCTCGTCTCAATATCCATCTTACTTTACTTATCCACAAGCACTTGACATTATTGATCATTCCCTCTACTTGGAAACATTTCCTTTACTTTACTTGGCAGTGGATATCACTCTCTGCTGTTTTTCATCTCACCTTACCTGTTACTCCCCTTTTCAATCATTTTAACTGGGTCTGCCATATCTACCTGACTTCTTAAAGGTGGAGTGTCCCAGGATTTAGTTCCTGGATGTTTCCTCTTTCTCAGTCAAATGCATCTATT
This sequence comes from Myrmecophaga tridactyla, assembly GCA_004026745.1. Classification (NCBI taxonomy): domain Eukaryota; kingdom Metazoa; phylum Chordata; class Mammalia; order Pilosa; family Myrmecophagidae; genus Myrmecophaga; species Myrmecophaga tridactyla. The sequence goes on from PVIY010006797.1 coordinate 11,212, forward strand.
GCCAATCTCAATCAGCCACATGACTCTGAATACCATCTATGAGCTAAATATATTTAAGCTCAGTCTTTAATAACCAATGACTTATTCAATCTCTGTTCCTTGATGGTCTAATAAGCCCCTCAATCTTAATATGTCAAAAACCAAGCTCTCATCTGAGGAAATGGCAAAATCACCTTTCTGGATGATCAGGCCAAAATGTGTGCAGCCACCCTCAAGTTCTTTCTTTCTTACTCCACATCAATCCACGAGCAATCTTGTAGGTTCTACCATCAAAAGTGATTCACAATACAATTACTTCTTACTGCCTCCACTAATGAAACTCTGGTCCAAGTCACCACTTCTCACCAAGATTTATTTGGAACTATTTCAGACAAACAAAAGTGTGTTAAGAATATTATAAGGAGGGCGGCTGCCGTGGCTCAGCAGGCAGAGCTCCAACCTGCCATGCTGGAGGTCTGGAGTTCTATCCCTGGTGCCTCCTGCCCATATGCAAATTTAAAAAAAAAAAAAAGAATATTATAAGGAAACATCAATATAGCCACAACATGGCTTATCCAAAGGAAATATTATAGATCTAGTTGACATCTCTCATATCACTTTATTTACTTTCCCCTCCCATCCCCAAAGAGATATATACCTTTCTAAATGTGATATTTATCATCCCCATGCATTTATTTTTTTCTTCACATGAAGGATATCACAAATTATATATTTTTCTGATATTTGTTTACCTTCACTCAACGTTATGTTTATGAGATTATTTTATTCTTGAATATTTTAATTTGAGTAAGTGATTTTTGTAAAATTATACACTAATTTACATTACATTATAATATTATTACTTTTATGAATAAATATTTTATTCACAAAATTGTCTAATCGTAAGTCACTTTAAAGGTGAAGTGACGGGCTTGTAAATCTTTTTTTAAATAATTCATACTGAAGTATGTATGGCCTATCTATCCATTTATTTATTGGTAAAATGATATTTAAATGAGTTCCTAGCCAATCGTAGTGGTGAGTATTAAAAAAAATCACTGATAAGCAAACCAGATTTTATTTCTCTCCTTGTGGACCTTATGACCCAAGGAGAATACAAATCTTAAATTAAACAAACAATCCCACAAGCCAATATATGATTCATTCAACAGAAATCTATTGATTTTCCTTATATAAATTAAGTTAGCAAATTAAACAAATGACATTGTGGAACTCACATTCTAATCAGTGATTGCGGGAGGATGGGCAAAACCATAAGCAAGATAAGAGTAAGATAAGTCAGGGTAATATAAAGTATGTTTAAAGATGAGGTGATGGTTTGAATTACGTCTTTCCAAAAGATACGTTGAAGTTCTGACACCCAAGGCCTCAGAATGTGGACTTGTTTGGAAATAGGACCTTTACAGATGGATTAGTTAAATTAAAATGGAGGTCATACTGGAATGGGGGGAGCCCATAATCCATGATGGCTGGTGTCCTTAAAAGAAGGGAAGAGGAGACAGATAGTCAGGGGGATTGCCAGAGAAAAACTGGGAAAAGAGATTGGAGTTATGCTGCCACAAACCAAGGAACACTAATGATTGCTGGCAAACCACCAGAAGCCAGGAAGAGGCAAATAAGGATTTCTCCCTATTGGTTTCATAGGAAGTACAACCCTGCTCTCTCACATCTTGTGAGACAATAAGCAATAAATTTCTATTGTTTTAAGCCCCCCATGTTGTTACCAGGCAGCCCTAGCTAACTAACACAGGTGATATTTAGGGTAAATTAAGAGTGAGAAGGAGATTATGGAGTAGAGGTGGGTTGCATTTTTACATACGCTAACCAAAGAAGTTCTCTCTGGGGAGGTGACATTTGAGTAAATATATGAAGGTAGTAAAAGAAGGTCTCTTAGTTTGCCAGGGATGCTATTAAAACACACACACACACACACAATGGATTGATTTAAACAACAGGAATTGTCCCACAGTTTTGGAGGCTAGAAGTCTAAAATCAAGATCTTGGCAGACCATGCTTTTCCTGGATTCTGTAGAATTCTGGTGATATCTTTTCAGCAATCCTTGGCTTGCATATCTGTGCCCATGGCTTGGTGATCTTCCCATTCTCCTCAAAGATCTTATTTAGATGAGGTCAAATTTAATCAAAGTGGCCTTAATCCATATTGCTGGAGGAAATTGGACACAGAAATGGAGGCCAGATGTCAGTAGAAGCCAGGAACCTGAAGAAGCCAAATATAGAGAGAACATATTACCTAAACAAGCTTTTTGGCATTCAGTGGGAAGCATAGATACTTCTAATGATTAGGTTACTTGCTTCTATTAGTTTTGTCTCTTCTGCTCTATACTAAATGTTGACTGATGTTAACACTTTTGTATGCAAAAACAATTATTTACTTGATAATTGGTTTTTTATTCTTTAAATTAAGCTATAATTATCTAATATCATCTATCTTTCTACTATGCCATATCTGGAAATTAGAAACATGGCCAAGTTTCTCTTATCAATGTGTCCAAAAAAAATGATCCTTAAGAAGTCTCTAGGGAATACATTTTTCAGTCCAAGTAAAATAATACCCATGGCTATATGCAGTTCTTTATCTCCTAATATGCAGGTCCCGAAGAGGAAAAAGGCTATTACAAAAGTCTTAGAACTAAGATCAAAGACGCCAAGAAACTTTAAAAATATGATTAACACTATTATATATCCTTGGGTGGGCCTAGAATGGTATCACAAAATCACAGACTGTAAAGCCTAAAATGAAACTTAAAACTCAGCCTTCTCATCTTACAGACAGAAAACCACATATTTAGGTGGACCAGAGTGTGCCTGAACCCAAGTTCTCCAAATTCTAATTTTACTCTACTGTTCTTAGCACTAGTCCCCCTCCAAAAAATGTAGAGTCTAGTGATAATTCTCCATAAACGGGAAAAAAGAGAACTAACACTTTTTCAGCTCTATGCTGGCTCTTTCTGGGAACATTAAGATATTATCATTTTTAACTCTCACAACAACTCTGTGAGTTAAAAATTATAATTCCATTTTCCTAAAGAGCAAACTGGACTCACAGTGATTATCACAATTCTTGAAAGTTCTCAAAAATAACAAAGGGATAAAACCAGAGAAAAGGCTGGAGGACCTGTCCAAGCCCAAATCTGTACCTGCTCCTCTGCGTCTGTTCCCCTAAACAGCTAGGAATAGGGTGAGGAGTGGGGACAAGCCTTTACAGCAATGCTCTATATCATGCAATCTCAACTGGGAGAGTATCATTATTACAATGATTTGTGACCCTCCTAAAGGCTACAGCATATAAACAGACATATAGTTTATCTGTGGTATTAATTTCATGAGAGGTGGAGAGCAATCAAGAAGAATAAAAATGCCGAAAAGCCTCCTTAGGAGAGTGATCATGAAAAACAAGGCTGAGAAACAGTGCTTGGTATGTTTCAAGAACAAAGAAGAAAAGTAGGTTTTAAGTCATTTTTCAGATTCTGCATATAAACTCAAAACCAGGATACTTGCTTCTCGATTTTATTAAATGGATATTGTTAAACATCAATGGTTCTTTTACTTAATAAGCTACAGGTTTTATGTGGTCAAAGCATGGGTTATAGTTAAATGTACCTAAGTTGGCAGAACAGCTAAACTATTCATGAGTTTTGCAATTACTTGAACTTTCTAAGTTTCATCTTACAGGGCTATTGAAATAATTAAATGAAATAACATGTGAAAGGCCTAACATATAGTAAACTTTCAATAAATGTGAGTCCCTTCCCCCACATTTTGGTTATTAATTTCTCTGAATAGTAAATCTCTACAAAAATTGGTTTAAATGAATGTTGGTTTACTTTGGGGGAAAGAGCTGGATGCATTTGACCTCTACAGGATTTTGCAGTTTCCAGGTGGTTGGGATTTAGTATCTAAACATTTAGAAAAATAGGAGAGGGTTTTATAAGAACAGCAAAAGTCAGGGGGAAGGGGTGGTGCAAGGGTAGTTCAGTGGTAGAATTCTCGCCTGCCAGGTGGGAGACCTGGGTTCGATTCCTGGCCCATGCACTTCTCAAAAAACAAACAAAGAAAACAAACAAGCAAACAAAAAAAATTCAACAAATGGTGCTACAATGACAGTATACTCACATGGAAAAAGAATGAAATGTGATCCCCCCATATAGCATACACTTTCTCTCTCTCTCTCTCTCTCTCTCTCTCTCTCTATATATATATATATATATTGGCTTGCACAGACATGCAAGCCAAGGATTGCTGAAAAGATATCACCAGAATGCTACAGATTCCAGGAAAAGTATGGTCTGTAAAGATCTATATCTATATCTATATCTATATCTATATCTATATCTATATCTATACCTATATCTATATCTATAGATATATAGCAAAGGAATTTGTCCAAATATTCTTAAAGAAGAGAACTACAAATGGCCTCTGACAGAGGGAAAAATGAGGTTTATATTTATTTCAGTCAGAACCATCAATAAGTCAGAAGAACCTGTATTTGAACAAATGAAAATAAAGAGGATAAATATCTCGAAGAAAAGAAAAGGAATAGCAGATAAACTATCCTCTGCAGTGATAGAAACTGGATCAAGATTTTGGTTTCTGAAATTGTAATGTAGTATAATATGCTTCATGGCAACTATTTCAATTCCAATTTTTTAAACTTTTTATTGTATAGTATAATATATATATATACAAAGCAAAGAAATAAAAAAGCAATAGTTTTCAAAGCACTCTTCAACAAGTAGTTACAGGACAGATTCCAGAGTTTGTCATGGGCTACCATACAATCCTCTCAGATTTTCCTTGTAGCTGCTTCAGAATACAGGAGGCTAGGAGGCTTAAATATTTTTTATCATCACAATTGACTTTTTTTATCCGTTTTTTTGTGAAAAGTAACATATATACAAAAAAGGAATAAATTTCAAAGTTCCACAATTAGTTGTTGAACACATTTCAGAATTTGACATTTGTTACAATTCTACAATTTTAGGTTTTTACTTCTAGCCGCTCTAAGATACTGGACACTAAAAGAGATATCAATTTAATGATTCAACATTCATAATCATTTATTAAATCCTATCTGCTCTGTATAAGTCCACCATCACCTTTGATCTTTCCATCCCTCTCTTTAGGGCTATGGTCATTCTAACTTTTTCACGTTGGAAGGGTCTGTCACTAATATGAGGTAAGGAGATGGAGCTATCCAATGTTCTGGAGAGGCTGGGCCCTCTAGGTTTCAGGACATACCTGGTCCAAGAACCCATCTGGAGGTTGTAGGTTTCTGGAAAGCTATTCTAGTGCACCTTTGTGGAATCTTATATATTGCCCTAGGTGCTCTTTAGGATTGGCTGAATCAATTCCAAACTATTTTAAGTGGAAGACTGTGTCCCCTTCATTGAGTCAGCTTAAGAATTGCAATTTTTATAATTGTTCATAATATTTCACCTTTCCTCCTATGATAATTTAATGAAAGATAAATTCATGTCCAAGTCAAAACCCCTGAAGATTTATTTATTAAATTTAAATACATATATTACTCCATATCTATATGATGCCAAAAAAACTTATAGCCAGTAAGTTTCATATTTCAAAGCACTTGTTTTATAGGTAATCTAATAGCAATACTCGTATTTATTTATGTGGCTTAATATCCCTTTAGATTCCCTTTTACAGTTTATTAAAAAGAAATATACCAAGTAGAAAGGACTATATAAATAATGTAATACAAAAAAATACACATATACCAATAGATTGTAAATCTTTTACTAAAAAATAAATATAGATGTCTGCATTATGTCTATACATCTAAATCTTGTCTTTTATGCATGTTTGACAATCTTGTATACAATCACATAGATGTTACAGGTGGGCAGGTTCTATTTCTCCAGGGAGAAAATAAAATTATTATTAATTATATACGTATTATCACCACTCTATGAATAGCAGTAGTTTAGAAATACATTGGATCAAGTTATGAAAGAGTGAATCAAGAGCCAGTGTGCTAGGTGAACAAGAGGAGGTAAAGCAGGAAATGACAAGATCTGTGGAAAATTGTACTCCTGTTCATTAATAATAGAATAAATCATCACTCCAGTGAATTGCAGCAACTAGTCATAATTATTTAAGGACAAATAAGCTTGTCTTGAGGTTTTAGTTTATCTTAATTTCTGAACACACAAGAGATAAAACTTCTCATCAGGGAAGTATAAACAGCTGGAAACCAGTGTTGTAGCTGGTAGGGTGATCATTTCAGGGCTCCATCCCCAGTTCTAAATGCTCTGACCATGGCCAATTAAATATCAAAGGAATTAAATAAATTTCACCCAAAGTGGTGAAAGAAAAGCAGCATTCCAAAATCATTCTTTACTTTCAAAAAAAAAAAACAATTTGCAAATATTACTAGAAACTGATCATCGTGTTAAATTTAAAAATACAACTCCCCAGAATATCAGAAAGTCCCTTCTCTCCCACCGTGCCTCACTTCATTTCCAAAATGCCTTCCTATATGTTTTGAAGTATGCATCCTGGGTTTTCCGTTATATCTGGACTTTTGGCTAATTATGTAGTATTGTGTGCCTCGGATATGTTATTTTACTTCGTTGTGTTACAGTTACATTACAGAACCAATTACACTATGTCAATGCAAGTTTCCACATAAATAATATTGACAGAAATTGACACTGAGGTTCAGAGACTGCAGAAATGAGCAAAGCCCCAGTTGGAAGATTAACTTTTTTTCTTTGATTAAATAAATCAGCTTATTTACATTCCTTTTAGTTATCCATTTCTCACCACCTCTTTAGAATTCATCAGAGTGAGACCATCATCTTAACAGCCAGGACTAGAAAATCAAGATGTTCCACTCAGAGGAAATGACAATTAATCTAGAAAATATGCAACAGGTCCACAAAATTGACATTTAACTGATTTGCATAAACTTCTGTAAGTCTTGAATTCTTGGTTTTGTTTGTTTATTTGGGATAAAATAGATCATCATTTCATGCACTATGGAGCAAAAAGTACAACAGGCAGTTTTGCACAGACAAGAAACACAAGAAAACCGAGCATTTGCAGATACTTACCAAGGTGAATTCATTTGAAAGAGTTCAAAAGAATGATGTTTCTATCTTTTCCAATAAGCTCTTCTTTGAGTTTTCAAATGTGAAATGTTATATCCAAATAAATACAGCAAATAAAAGGTATATCAGCATTGCATGACTCGTATAAGGCATTTTATGAAAAAAGATGCCATTTATAAATCCAAAACAGTAATGCTAGGGTTTGCAGAAAGCAAATGCGTACTCTTATTAAAGAAAGAACTAGATCTTTCTCCTCTAATCTCAGAAGTCTCTCTGGAATTTACATAACAGAGCTCAGACATGATCAATAACCCAAATAGGATTTAAATCTAGTGTTTCAAAATACACCATTAAACTGAATGTCTACATACAGAAGCTTTCTATAAATTTTAGAATCTTCAGGATCAAAACCCAGAAAGTCTTCGTCCAGCAACACCCAAAGCCACTTGTTTGAAGGCTGGTTTGAAAAATTGCAGTTTGAGGCAAAGAGGTGGGTAAATTAAGAAAAATCAAGGTCTAACAAAAGAGATGCAATTTGTTTTATGCATGTCTTCATTATATTTGCATCTGCATCATTCGGCTTCAAACTTTAAGAAACGTTTTATGTGACTTTCCGCTTCATTTTAGAGCATAATTGAAAAAATCAGTTTTGACCTTCCAGACCTCTTGACGAATGCCATCAGATTGATACATTACCATTTGTCGGCACTAGGCAGAAACAAAATACACACTCATTCTGAACCACAGCAGTGAACTTTCTACAGCAGCAAACGAATAAAAATGAATGGATAAGTTAGAATGACAGATTAAACTTGTTTAGAAGGTGCCTGAAAATAAGGACTATGAACTGGAAGACAGCTTGATTTCTGGAAGCTCTAGAATTAAAAGAGGTGAAAGATTTAGTGAGTGAGAAGCACCCTGGGGCCAATTCTCTATCTAAATACTCATCTCCAATCCTTCTCACTAAGAACTCCATACCCATGAGAGAGATAGAAAGAAAGCAGGAAATGAAACTATAAGGATCACTTCAGGGTTGATTTTTCTCTTATTGCATACTCCCATCTGAAGGATCTATGCTTCCTTAGAATAAGCCATGAAAAATTAGGAATATAGACACTGAAAATGCAATCTACAAACAGAATCACTTTGAAAGGAAATGTGTGCCTGATTCTTCTCCATGGAATCCACAGATCTTTAGCATCATGTGATAAAATTCAAGAGGAAAAATCATGTCACCTCAAATTTTTCAGTATAGTATCTTGTATCATCAGCTATTTATATCACTGCCTTCCATATTGCAAAGAGATTCATTTTTCCATTAACTCTCAACAAATATTTGTTTCATACCCAGCATGTAACAGGAACAGTTCTAGGCATTAAGAATGCAGCAGAGAGCACAAGGAGGTAACCATGCAAAGATTGTGGGTATTCCACCCAAAAAGAACAATTTGTATAAAGCTCTAAAATGGGAACATGATTGGTGTGTTCAACAAGGCTGGAGAGGAAGGAGAAGAGAATAATAGTATAAAATAATGTCGGAAGGCTAAACACTCTATAAGCCAGGGCAAGAAAGCTGGCATCCCTTTTAATTATGATAGAGAAACCATTGGAAGATTTTAAGCAGGTAGAGACAGGGACTCGGTAATTTTAAAAAATGGTTCAAGTTTCTGCATCAATGATTGATTATGGAGAAACAACAGAAATCAGGGAAGCCTGTGTTTGTACGTCAGAAAAGATAGGCTGATTGATTAATAATAGAAACAGAGATTAGTAGATAGATTTAAGATATATTTTAGAAGTCAGCTCTATAGGACGAAAATGAAAAACTAGAAATAAGAAGCAAAGTAAAGTGAATAATCAAAGAGATAACTCCTTGATTTTGGTTTCAGTAATTATATGGATGATGGTGCCATTTTCTGAGAGAAGAAAATTCAGGAATGAAAGACTATTTGCTCAAAGATTAAAACTAATCTGCTAAAAAGAAACATTTATTCAATTTTTCTGAGTTCCATATGAGAAAAAGTCACCGAAAATACCATTGCAAAATGTTATATGCTAAACTTTCTTCACTTTTTTTTTCAAAGGCCTTCAATCCTTCCAATCCAATTTCACAGATACGTTTGTTATGGAAACATAATTAACATAAATACTGTTAATTTTCATGGCAATGGAAGGATGGATCATACTGTTAATTTTCATGGCAATGGAAGGATGGATCTCTCCTTCTAATATGGAAGTACCAAAGGGTTTATGTTGAATCTAATGGAATTTGAAGGAAAAGTTTCCTGGATTTTAGAGGTCAGCATACATTAAAGCTGTTCCTATATAACTTGTTTCAATTGTATTTAGTCAATATATCTTCAACCTATTGCTAAAAGTATTACAAAAAAGCTGTATAATTTTTGGAACATAAAAAAACTATAGAAATAAAATAATACTGGTTTTATAAGATAAAATAATAATACCAGTTGTCTTCAAACAGCAGTGTCCATTTTATATAAAAAGCCATATTACAGGGTTGACATCACAGTACTAAGCCCAAATGAGTTTTCGCAATAAAAGGAATACTAATACTTTAGGAAATTTACCTATCTTCTTGAGAGCTGAAGGTAATTTGAAAATAGGTGTAAAAAGAAAAAATATAACTCAAAAAGTTACATTTACTCACAAACACTAATTGCAAGTAAGAGTACATAAACACCAAACAATATATCACTACCAGAATACTTAAGGCCTCTCCAGAGCTTGTATTTTGGGTCATTTTGTGAGAGGTACTTGCAAAATAGATTATCTTTTAATCTATGTCAATGAAAACAGAACAATCCTTGCTAATCTCTGTCAAATTACTTCAGATATGGTCTTTTTCCAAGTCAAATTCAACTGAATTTTCTGTTTAAACAACATAGAGCTACAATGTGATGGATAATTGAAGTACCAGATTTTCAGAAAGGGTTTAGGCAGAAAGGAACTTTGTTTCTCTGGAAAAAGAAAAAGAAGTCCTTCTAATTGTCATGGTGTATGTTATAAACCACGTAGGTCCAGAAACCATATCTGCATTTTATCCAAATGCCCTCTCTACCTGTATGTCCCTACGTCACCCAAAGCATGGATTCCCTATGACTTAAGGACTCTAATGTTAGTCTCTAGTCACTTGTTAGGAACAGTCCCCTTCCAGTTGCTATTCTTCCCACTATAAACAATCTTCTAGTTACCCATATGGCTGCCATATTCTCTTCTTTCAGCTTTCAGTTCAAATGATCTCTCCTCACAGGAGCCTTCCAAGATTGTCTGTGTTTGTTTGGTAGGATAAATTGCTAAACAAATAAACTCAATATTTAATGGCTCAAGCACAGTATAATTCATTTATCTTTGGCTGATTATTCTAAGCAAATCTTAAGGGTTATAGGCAGGGAATGAGGCTTTCTTCCTCAAAGTCATTTGGCGGTACAAGCTAGCATTAACTCTGCAATTTTAAAAGTATGGGTTCCAAGATTTCTCTGGTATTCTGGTTCATTGTTGTGACCTCCCAGCCCATGAGAAGAAATAAAAAGCATTAAAAATCCATATGAGGAAAGTTTTATTGGCTAGGCATGGAAGTGGCACACATCACTGCTGTTCATGTACCATAACTTACTCAAATGGCCATACCTAGTGCATTTGGGCAGTCATTTGAGCAGCTATACTGGAAGAAGGATAGAATGAATTCTGATAAACAGCTAGCAGTGCCTCCTACCCTACCATGTTTTAAGTAACTTCTCCTTCCCATTAATAAGTGAGATCTTCAGGACAAGGTCCTTGTATGTCCAACTTATGCCTATATGCCCAACACTAGAATAGTGCTTGGTGCCTAATAAATGTTGAATCAATATTTATTGAATGATTAATTGAATTACCAGGACAATGTCTCTCAAGACCCTCTATGATAATATTGAGTAATTGGTTGCCAGACTCCCTGATGCCCAAGAGTCAATTTATTGAAATAATCACATTCATCTCTTTGTACCATTTTTAACTAGCAAATACTAGTAAGGACAATTGTTAGCATTTATTAAGTATTGTCCATGTGCCATACATTGCCCTAAGTGGTTTACAAATATCGGCTCATTTAATCTTCACAATAACCCTAGGAGGTAATTATTCTTATAAGTATTATTTTACAATGAAGAAAATAAGGCATAGATAGATTGAGTAATTTTCTCGAGGCCCACAGTGAATAAGGTAACAGAACTGGGACTTAAATCCAGTTCTAGAAATCAGTCTCCAAAGCCCAAGCACTTAAGTTTATTTTCTCTCAAAAAAAATATTTTTTTATTCATTTAGAGCAATGGTTCTCAATTGGGAACAATTTTCGCAATGTCTGGAAACATTGTTGATTGTCTTGACAGGGATGGAGATAGGGCCACTGGTATCCAGTGGTTAGAGACCAGAGATACTGCTAAACATCCTACTGTGTAATGAAAGCCCCCATAAAACCAAGAGTTATTCAATTCAAAATGTCAATAGTGGTCGCAGTCCTCTGCCAATGACTGCTGGAGCCTGTTTGCATTGACTAAACTAGAGTCTGTAAACTCTCTCCTCAGACTATGTTCAGACTACTAACTTCCTACTCTTTGAAAAGACCAAGAATATTGTTCCTTCATCAATTTTATAAGAACCAATAACTTTGAGATGGTTTGGAGGCATTATGGATGCCAAAAGTTCATGTTCTTAAAGTCAAGCATTTCTGAGGGTGTAGACCTAATGTGGCTGGGACTTCTAGATTAGATTGTTTCAGTTGAGGCATGCCCCAGGTTGGTTTTAATCCTCCTACTGGAGTCCTTTATAAAAGGATGAAATTTAGAGAAAGACACAGAGGTTGAGAGAGAAAGCCACAGAAACAGAGGGGAAGCCCCTAAAGCCAGAAGCTGGATGCAACGAAACCTGGAAGAGAAATGAGAGACCAGCAGATGCTTCCATATGCCGTACCATGTGACAGAGGAGTCCAAGATTGCCAGCAGCCTGTCTTCAAGAAGAAGGTATCATCTCGATGATGCCTATATTTGGACATTTTCATGGTCTCAGAACTATAAGCTCAGAAGCTAATATTGCCATTGGAAAAGTCAGCCGATTTTATGGTATCTAAATTTCAGCCACTTTAGCAAACTAAAACAATCTGCATGCCTCCAAACCATCTCACATTATCCCCAATAATTACAGTGTCCCATATCTATAAGATGAAGCTTTTACCACAGTGGATAAAAGCTCATGAACTCAAGGAGCAAAAATGATTGTTGTGATTGGGCTTCCAAGAATAACTACATCGTCACTTTTGGTGAAGACTACAATGCCTATGTCTAGAGTCAGAAAGATGGTGTCTGGAAGCCAACCCTGTGATTTTGTAAATTAGTCATGCATACATTTGTGAGGTGGACCTCCCGAAATTAAAAAAAAATGGTGAGAGAAGTGGAACACAGCTCATATCTGCTTGTTACTGTGAGTCTGAAAATGACCAGTGGGTAAACAAGCACATTAAAAAAAAAAATTCATTCTATGGTCCTCAATTTGGATTGGCATCCCAACAATGTTTTGCCACCAACAAAATCATGTGACTTCAAATGCAGTGTTTTCAGCCTCGGTTAAATAAGTGGATGAAGGAACAACCAGTATGCCATGCGACATCAAGATGCCTTTGATTAGCTGATGTTAGAGTTTGGTCGCAGTGGTACTGGTGGCCAGGTCCAGGGGCTCGCTTCTCTGCCAATAGAAGCTGCTTGCCCTGGGTCAGCCACGACAACATAGTGCCCGTTGCTGATGCCTCAAAAATGTACACATATGAACTCTGAAAACAGAACTCCTGCCACTCCTGAGTGTATTATCTGTCTTGGAGAGTAGTATTTTACCCACCGGTAAGATGGGTGCCCACTGTTCTTTGACTATGGTCAAAGAACATCTTTGGCTATGATGACTGCCTCTGCTTAACCTTCATCTCCTATCTGGACACCCCTAAACAGATCATCCAGTGCAACACATCAGCCAAGAAATGCTTTCATGACATGGACAAGAGGGCCACAACCAAGGACCACAGTACAATAGTGGAGACACTGCCCCAGCGTAGCATCACTCAGGTGTGTATGAGGCAAACCAGCAAAATTGTTGTAAACTTTTCTCTACTGGCATCATGTCAATCTGGGATCTCTAAAGCTTAAATGTTTCCTATCCAGGCTTTCAAAAACATGAAGTTGAGTGAAACTCCTGATCCGGGGGACAAATTGTGACGGTCTACAGCTCCACTATTCGCATGATGCTGAGGAAAGCCAGCTGCAAGGAAATAGTGAAAACACATATTCCACAGATATTGTTTCTGTTTTTGTTTGAATAGAATTGGTGAAAGTGTTGGTTTTTTTTAAAAGCAGCAGTGATGTTCATTTTTATGCTTCATTCCATTCTTGACCAAAACTTCTTTTTAAGTAGTTTATTATGGGGTACTGTCACACTAACTTAAAAAAAGGGGAGAGAAGCTTGTAAATTTCCTGCTAGAAAGTTAATTAAAAATACTGAATGCGGGGAAAAAACATCAATAATCATGAGATTGAGAAATCCTTATTTAGAGGAATGCACTGTTAGTCAATACATGTTGCTTTGAACAAATCATAAGCATTTGCTCTCTTCTGATTTTCCCAAAGATTTTTTTTTCTCCACTTGAAAATCCTTTTCAAGACAATACTAGTCTATGTTATGTTATTTACTTGCACCTTTCAAGTGCCAGGTTCTAGTTTCAATTTGTCCCTGAGAATTTGATTCATGATCTTCCTCAACCTAGAGTTGTTTTTTGTGACAACTCAGGAAAGTCTCTCCTCTTTTCATTCTAATACCTTCCCATAACCCCTCCTCTTTAATAACACCACCCTCTGAAGATTGACAATTGTGGTGGTTTGAAACTGTATGTACCCCGAGAAAATCATGTTTTTAAACTTATCCATTCCTATGGGTACAACCCTATTGTAAGTACGACCTTTTGTTAGGTTACTTCAATTAAGGCATAGCCCAGAGAAGGTCTTAATCCTCTCACTGGAGTCCTTTATAAGTGAGAAGAATACAGAGAGAGAGAGAGAGAGAAAGCCCCAGAAGCAAGAAGCTGAAAGCAACAAAACCCAGAAGAGAAGAGAGAGACCAGCAGACACTGCCATGTGCCAAAGAAGTCCAGACCTGGCAGCGAGTCTTCAGGCAGAAAACATGGTCTAGATGATGGCTTGATTTGGACAATTTCATGGTTTCAAAACTGTAAGTTTGCAAGCTAATGCATTCCCATAGTTAAAGCCTTATGTTTGAAAGTGCCTCTCTATTCCACACCTAACCAAATGTTTACATAGCTCCCCTTCCCTCATTAACTTAGTAAAAGTACTTATTCTTTTTGAGGACACAGTTTGCTTCTGAATCCAGCCAGGATTATAAATACCATCTAATGTAAATCCCCCTACCTTTTTTTAATGAAAAGACCTAGTTAATAGCAAAGCTATGAAGAAGCACAAGGCCTCCTCTCACTCTGCGGATACAGGCTACCTCCTACCTGATGGAATGTCCAGATGCATTTACATTTGCTGCTATTAATGCATTTAATATAGGCTAGCAGCAAAGTTGGAGGAATATGCTAATTTCTAAATAATTTGCTTTGTATATTTGCTCTGACGCTAAATACATTTTAAAGTGTTGTTTACAGAAATTAAACCTGCTGGTTTTCACATGTCAGATTGTCTCTCTTCACTGGCTTTTTATCAAACAGTACAAATATGGCCTTGACAAAATTGTAATTGAAATGTTTTATTAATGATAATAGTATCAAGCAAGCTTAGTAATCACAGGAAACATGAAGAAACTCCAACGAACTGTCCCAGGAAATGACTATGTGTCACTTTCACATCTCATCCCACACTGCTACCCAGAGTTTTGATTTTAACTTAAACTGACTTGGGGTGGCTACGGATGGAGGCAGAAGAGGAGTAATGAGAATGAAGGGAGGGAAAAATATTACAGATGGAAAATTCCATTTAAAGGAGAGCAGAGGGAAACCAGTCTAAGCAAACTAAACCAAATCAGAAATCAAATGACCTCAAAATGTGAACTCACCACCACCCAACCCAAGGTCTCCAGGTGTTTTCTTTTCTTTTCCTACAGAGACAAGATTGTCAGGATGTCAAGCACCTGATTTAACTCTGCCGCAATGTGAATTCCAAGGCGATGTGTGTCATTCTGTCCACCTGTTTCCAATTTAAATTCTCTTTCTTTCCAGATAACTTTACAAGTAACTTATTGTGGCGACCCAGCCGGGAAGGATGTGTCAGACTACTAACCCTGGTGTGCCTTTCCTGTGATCTTCTGCATGGGCAAGACATGACCAGCAGCTATCCCTTGCCAGGGATTTCTGAGGCAGTGAGTGTCTGATCTGGAGGTGCTTTTTCATGTGCCCTTGTCTGCTGTTTCACCGTAATTGTCTTAGACCTACAGGTACAATCCAGGCACTCTCATGAATATGGAATTTTTATGGAAATGAACATCAAAAATGGAATGTAACTTTTGTGGAACAATGAAAACACAACAGATGTGAAGGAACAAGAAGGGAAAAATGAGAGGGACCAGATGATTAACATCCTTATGAAAAATGGATATGGGATGTTACACAATTCCCTCCCGAAAGAAATAAAAGCCTTAAAGAGAAGTCAGTGCCCAGCTGAATCTTTTCATATTCCTCATTATTCTAGCTCCTTGCCACTCTACTAAAATGCTGATTCAAGGGCTTTTACAACTCCAGTGTGTCATATTTGCATGATAGGTTGAACCATACAATTAAAGAACAGAAGTCACATTAGATCTGAATTGTTATTGATACTTAGGATGATGGGGGGAAAAGAAAAGAAAGAAAAAAATAAAGCACTTGAGATCTTCCCAATAAAAAGAATGGCAACAGTGAGACAGATTACTGAATAGAGTGGTAATTAGATATGAAAAAAGAGGAGCAAATAGTACAATTTTATGTATAAACTAGTATTAAAAGTCCACCTGTTAATTAAATCCACATTTCTTGACCCTAAATTTTACAAAGTACACCTCCAGCAATCTATGCAAACACACGTGTAACAAACACAAAATCATGATATGACAAAATTCTGTATCTATAACACATAATTTAAGATATGATTTTTACACTGTAAAACCATTCCAGACAGTTTATTATAAGCCAGGCTATGAAGCATGATGTTTTGTGCCTGTATTCAGAGTTCTCAGAAACATCCCACACATGCAGTCCCTTAGAGACCCAAATAAAAAGGAATTGAAAAAAGGACTAAGAAGAAATGAAGGCAAATTAGCAAACTAACATTAGCTTACGCCTGTTTTTCATACACAGATTGTGCTCCTTAATGTGAAGAGAGAACTTATAAAACATTTTAAAAGGAAGAAAAATGAATGGAGAGAGGAGATGTGGATTTTATCCAGCTCTAATTAGTCATAGATTGAGAGCCATGATGTATTAATATGTATGACAGTTGGAGTGAAGGGTCTATTTGACTAATAAGTACTTCCAGGTTATCCTATACAGTTTAAGTGAACTGAAGTCTAACTGCAACCATTGCATTATCTGCAAAATGAGTGTAAATAATGACCTTCACCACCTGAATGTTATACTGGGTCATTAAAACATTTAAAACTGTGGATAAATGCAAGAAATTACACATATTTTATGATACTACTGTAGCTATATAAGGCTGTAAAGGAAATGGAAGACTTACAGGGCTGCATCTTTAAATAGAAACCCATATAAAGCACCTCAACCTTGGCAATGTGTTAAATTTGCATGTGTAAGTAATTAAAGTATATTTTAAAGCAGTATTCCCCTGTGCAAAACTTTGTTCTCCACTTCCTTTAAGTGAAATCAAAGAAGGATATATTGGATTTGGAAATCTTTTGTTTTCCTTTAAAAAATACTTTGTAGTAAACTGTGCTCAATTAAATGGTTAACCACAAAAGAAAGGAGGAACTCTGGTGATTCTGAGTGTGACAGCCACAGACCAATGTGATTAACCCCCCAGCAGGCAGATTACAACAAAACCAGTTTATCTTCATCAACAAGCACTTTCAGAATTTAACATTTGAAATCCATTTCAAGTTCAAAATGCCCTCTCCAAAAGCAAAATAAACAAACTAATTATATACCCCTTTAATTCTAATAAGATATGCATCATCATATACAAAATAAATATTTTTAAAATCTACATTAAAATTTATACTGTGAAGTCACCTTAAAAGGTTAAAAATGGTAAAATAGGATATTTAAAGAGAGGAAGGGAGAGAGAGAACTAGAAGTTACACTATTTTAACCATGAGAATATAAAGAAAAATTCTCTCTGGGCATGTTGTCTGAATGAAACTTAAAGCCAAAGAACACTGAGATTTTTTTCTATTTCAGTTATTAGTTCAAACAAATGATTTAACATCCATGTCCCTAGATTTATTTATTGCTTCATTTGCCAATGAAGTAATCATGTCACTACACTATTTAAAAATTATCCCCCAAGAAGTGAAATAAAGGGAAACTTGTGCTAAGAATGATGTTTTCCAAATGCCATCTAAGGTAGTTATCATAATAACCTTGTAAGATGATAAAGAAGACAAACTTAACTTCATATAACAGGTAATTATTTGTTCAGAAGTGTTTGTTGAACTTATACTATGTACCAGCATGCATAGTATAAGCTGGCACTTATATTAAATGGATAAGAAATGACTCTGTCTTCATGGGTCTTACATTCTACAGGGAGATAAGTAACAAAATAAACAAATAAACAAAATAATTACATTTTGTTAAAAGAATTTTATAGTGCTTACATACCTTACTCTAATAGAGCACTTCCTACACAAGTGTGTACGTGTGTGTATGTGCATATTTTCCCCATTACACTTCGATGTTCTAAAGGAAATAGACCAACCAGGTCTTATATTCTCCAAAACCTAGACAATGACTGAGACAGAATGCCTATCCAAGTTACAAGGAATTGGTGGATATAGGAAGGGAAGAAAAGAAGGAGGGGAAAAAAGAATGAGTCAATACGTTGGCACGCAACAAATGACCTTAACAATAGAAAGACTTTGCTTATGGCAGAGTAGCATTTTATGGATCAACTCTTCTCACCAGGAACAACAATGGAAACAGGAGAAAATCCAGTTGTTTGAAGGCCTTGGAAAGGAATAATGGAAGCTGGGATTCGAGAAGACAGTGTCCCAAAGGAAAGGGAAATATATTGTCATGAACCTGAAAGATTTATTTCTGTCCTCCAAAGACATTTGCAGATTCCTAAGGTGAAGACAAGAGCCCAAGCAAAAGCTAAATGAAGCAGTTAAGATCCAATAAAGCTCAGTAAAGTTTTTAAGTAGTCTCATGATATCAAACTTCCTACCAAAGAATAAAAGCCATGATAAGAAAAAAACTTAGGCTTTCCATTAAGAATCACTAAGTGCTACAAACCAGGAATAAGGGTAAATGGAAAGAGTCCAGTTGTTAGAGACACTGAAAGTCAGACTCAAAATTTCTCAATCCTATATTGGATCAAAGGAATGTACACAAATTCCATGCTTATAGAAAAACAAGAAATACATCCGGAAGAAGATAACATCAATCAGAGACCCCAATACTTTTAATAAATATGGCAAATGTAAAAAAAAAAAATTACCAAGGATGAGAGGAGATGAGACAAATGACTGAAATCCAACAGATAAAACAGAGAATAGAAATGACTCACAGACAACACAGATATTGGTGTTAACAGACATGAACTTTTAAAAAAACTATAGTTAATATGTTAAAGAAATTAAAGACAACATGGAGGATTTCACCAGAGATTTGGAGTCTATATAAATTATTCAATTAAAATTTTAGAACAGTAACTAAAACTAATAACTCAACGTAGCATACTAGCGCAGCAGAAAAGGATAATTTGGAAATAGAATAAAAGTCTGTAGAAAATACCCAGATGGAAGCAGAGACAGATTTTTAAAAAAATAAAATACAGAATATGAGATATATGGAACACTGTGAACATTTCTATCATACATATTGTTGGAATTCCTAAGGGAAAGAAAAGAAAACAGAGAAAAAGCCATATTTGGTGGGTACTGACCAAGAATTTTCCAAAAGTAACAAAAGACATCAAGCAATAAAATAAAAAATTTCTATAACCTCCACCAAAAAAATACAAAGCAAATCATACATAGGTATACCTCTGAAAACCAAAGACAAAAATCTTAAACACACCTTGAAATAAACAAGACTGACAGTTCATTTCATATCAGAAATGAAGGAGGACAAATGAACTATACCTTCAAACTTCTAAATGAAAATAACCTCCAACCACAATTCTTTACCTAGTAAAAATATCCCTCAAAAACAAAGTGTAAATAAATATGATTTCAGACACTCAAGAGCAGAGAGAATTTATTGGCAATAGATCCACGCTATAAAAAATACTAAATGAAGTTCTTCAGGCAAAAATAAAGTGATCCTAAATAGAAGTACAGAATACAAAAAAAAAAGTGCAATAGAAAGAGTAAGTATGTGAGAAATATGAATTAATTTTCCCTCTTAAAGCAATACATATTTTGTCCTGTGGAATTTAAATAGATGTAAAACTAAAACGCATGATTACAATATCACAAGTTAGATTGGACAAGGAGTGTTTTAAATTATTTCATTATCTAGGAGATGATGAAATTACTAATTATTGTAAAAATACTAATTTTGAGTAGACTTTAATGAGTCAAGAATTCATGTTATAATATGTAGAACAGAGATTGGCAAACCATGGCCTAAAGGCCAAATCTGAACTACAACCTACTTTTGCAGGACCTACAAGCTAAAAAAGGTTGTACATTCTTTAATGGTGGAAAAAAATATCAAACGAATAGAATCTGTGCATTTATTAGTTCACTTAATCTTTGCAACAACCTTGTGAAGTAGGCACTCTTACTCATTGTATAGATGAGGAAATTGAAGCTTCTGGATAGGTTAAGTAAATAGTTCAAGATAACACAGATAATTATTAGCTCTGCTGAAATTCAAATACAGGGAGTCATCCTAGAGGGCTGTGCTTTTAACATCTTTCCCAATGAAAAGTTAAACAACAATATGAGATGTGGATTAATCTTAAAACTATAATGTCAAGTGAAGGAAGTCAGACACAATACGGTACCTTCTGTATAAGTACATCTACGTCTAAAGTTCATATAGTCATAGAAGTCAGAACAGTGATCAACTTTGCAGGGAACAATAACGAGAAGGATACACAAAGGGGCTTTCAGGATGCTGATAATATTCTATTTCTCGATCACTAAGAAGTTTATGAGTATGTTCACTTTGCAAAAATTCATTGAGCTTTTCTAATTTGTGTACTTTTCTATATGTGCATTGCACATCAATTTTTAAGGGGTTTACTTTCAAAAAAGGAAAGAATTGACTTACCAGAAGAGACACTAAGGAATCATGTCGTTGTCTAACACCCTGGCACTTGACCTCAAAATTATCTTACTACAACAGCCTGCTTCCCAGTTTGTCTCTCTCACGGCAGCCAATACTGCAAACTTCCATCCAATGCTTTCTTCAAATGTCTTCATAATTTCATTGCTAAATTCCCTGTGTGACTTCTAGGTGCATACCACAGCAAGTTGAAATTACTAAATGGCATAACTAGGCCCTCCATTAGAAGGCTCTATCTTACCTACGCAAACCCATGACTGCACCACGCCGACCATGACATTACTTTTATCGATGCCGGTTCCCTCCACACTCAGAATCTTGCTGTACAAGGTTTACTCCTACTTAGAATGTTCATCCAATTTTTTTCCTATCAAAAATTTATGAAGGGCAGTGCAACAGTGGCTCAGTGGCAGAATTCTCACCTGCCATGCCAGAGACCCAGGTTCGAATCCTGGGGCCTAACCATGTTAAAAAAAAAAAAAAGAATATGAAGACTTAGAGCTTCTATGAAGATTGCACTAACACTTCCAACCTATAAAAACAAAAATGCACAGTGGCTCAGCAGGCAAAAATGCTTGCCTGCCATGCCAGAGGACCTGGGTTCGATTCCCAGTGCCTGCCCATGTAGAAAAAAAATGTTTTTGCTGCTGTAAGTTTCCATGGTACCCAAAATACAACAGTTCCCACATCATTACATCCTTTTTGATGTGCTACGTTAGAAATACTCTTCAATTCATTCTGTGTCACATCTACCGAATGAGAAGGTAAGTTCATGTGGTTCCAAGAACTAGACTACAATGCCTGGTCTCATCGGTGATTCAGTGCTCAGGCAGATGAATGCATGAATAATTGGTGGGCTTTGGAACAGATGAAAGAAGAAATGTTTTAAGGGCACAGTTCTTCAATTACTTATAGAACTTTTCTTTCCTCATCTGTAAAATGAGGAGGATTTGATTGGACCAGCATCATGATCCATAGAATGGTTGTTTCTTAGCCACATAAGGTAGCATTTATCTCTCTCTCTCAAAGTAAGTAGGTAGATAGATAAAAGATTAAAGATAATAGGTAGAAACATACCTAGATAAAAGATAGATAGAGGGCGGCTGCCGTGGCTCAGCAGGCAGAGCTCTGACCTGCCATGCTGGAGGTCTGGAGTTCGATCCCTGGTGCCTCCTGCCCATATGCAAATTTAAAAAAAAAAAAAGATAGATAGATATAGAAACCAGAAAGTTCTAAAATCTAATCAGCCTACCAAAACTGAAATTAATGATAGCCTTTATCTATTATAGTTAAGTGAATAAAGCACAAAAATGAGTTTAAAAAGTTTAAAACAATTTCTGAATAAGTTTGTAACATTCCCTCATATATTAAACACACAATTTAGTCATTCGGTCATGTATACATTGTCCTCACAAACATTTCTGAGATATACAGTAATACCTTATATTCACAGATTGTCTCGAACTTGAACGTGTTTCTCATTCAGGAGCTCAGTTGTTGCAATCATTTGTTATCTCTGCTGTAAGAACTTAGGAAGTAGCAACACCTTGATTTGTTGTCCTAATAAAAATAATAGCTAGGATTTATTGAGTGCTCAGTGTTTTAAGTGTCGTTTATGCATTACCTCATTAAGTCCTCACACAAATCACTTACATGGGAAATTTATTATCCTTAATGTAAATTAAGTGGGTCACATACCTCATAGGTGGTGGGACCAGAATTTGATCCCAGGGAGTTTGTGTCCTCAGCCACAATTCCCTTGTCTAAAACTGAACACGGTTAACCTAAATATTGGTTGAAAAAACAAAACTGAAGCTTAGAGAGTACTTCTAAAATAAAATTAGATGGAATTTCAATGTATATATTTGTGACTACTAATAAGAGTTAAAACCCTTTTGTCCTAGAATAAAAAACTGCAATGCCATTTTCAAAAATTTAAAACTGTATGGAGAGAAATTTGGAAATAATTAAAATTTTGAAAGCACAAAATCTTATGCAGCAATTTCACTTCTAGTAGTTTACCCTACAGGTAAACTCACATAGGTATAAAATAACACATACCCATTATAGTATTTTCAGAACTTAATTGTCCCATTCATTGTGCACTGTTAATTTAAACCTACTACTGACATAAAATGGAATACAATGCATCCTTCCAAAATAAAGTAATACCCTATAGATACATATAGGAAATAATCCCCAAATGTAATAAAGTGACAGAGAGAGAGAGAAGGAGATGAAAGGATGGAGCAAACTACATTCTCATTTGCATTTACAAAAACAGGAATATTTAACAAATTGAAAGGGGAAAATCATATGATCATCTCAATTGTTGCTGAAAAAGTATTTGGCAAAATTCAACATCCTTTTCTGATCAAAACACTTCAAAAGGTAGGAATCAAAGGTAATTTTCCCAATATGATAAATGGCATATATGAAAAATCCATAGGTAACATCATACTCAATGGTAAGAGACTGAAAGCTTTCCCCCTAAGATCGAGAACAAGACAAGGATGCCCTCTGGCACCAGTATTATTCAAAACTGTACGAGATGTTCTAGCTAGAGCAATAAAGCAGGAAGAAGGAATAAAAGGCATCCAAATTGGAAAGAAAGAAGTAAAACTTTCATTATTTGCAGATGACATAATACTATACTTGGAAAATCCTGGGAAATCTCAATTGCTTGAGCAATAAAACAAATTCAACAAGGTGGCAGGTTATAAAATTAATGTGCAAAAATCAGTACTGTTTCTACACACAAGCAATGACCTAACCAAGGAGTCAGTTAAGGAAAAAATTCCATCCAAAATAGCAACTAAAAGAATCAAGTGTCTAAGAATGAACTTAACTAGAAATGCAAAGGAGAACTACATAACATGGTTAAAAGAAATCAAAGAAGATATATATAGATGGAAAGACATTCCATGCTCATGGATAGGAAAGTTAAATGTAGTTAAGATGTCAATTCTACCCAAATTGATCTACAGATTCAATGCAATACCAATCAAAATTCCAAAAACCTACTTTGAAGACTTGGAAAAGCTAGTTACCAAATTCATTTAGAAAGGGAAAGAGACCCCAAATAGTTAAAGGCATCCTAAAAAACAACAAAATTGGATGATTAACACTGCCAGATTTTAAAATTTATTATAAAGCTATAGTGGTCAAAACAGCACGGTACTGGCACAAAGATAGTAGTACTGACCAAAGGAATTGAATTGAAAGCACAGAAATAGATCACCTAATGATTTCCAACAAGGCCCCCAAATCCACTGAAATGGGACAAGTAGTCTTTTCAATAAATGGGCATGGGAGAGCTGTATATCAATTGCCAAAAGAATGGAAGAGGACCCTTACCTTACATCCTATATAAAAATTGACTCAAAGTGGATCAAACACCTAAATATAAGAACCAGCAACATAAAGCTCCTAGAAGAAAATGTAGGGAAACATCTTCAAGACCTAGTAAAAGGAGGTAGCTTTCTAAATTTATACCCAAACCTATAAGCAACAAAAGAAAAACTAGATAAATGGGAACACCTCAAAATCAAATGCTTTTGTGCCTCAAAAGACTTTCTCAAAAAAGATGAAGAGGCATCCAACTCAACGGGAGAAAATATTTGGAAATCACACATTGGATAAAGGTTTGATGTCCTTTTACATAAAGAAATCATATAACTCCACAACAAAAGAACAAACAACCCAATTATAAAATGGGCTAAAGATATGAATAGACATTTTTCTGAAGAGTAAATATAAATGGCTAAAAAGCACATGAAGAGATGCTCATCCCCATTAACTATAAGGGAAATGCAGATCAAGACTATAATGAGATACCACCTCACACCTGTAAGAATGGTTGCTATTAAACAGGAAACTACAAATGTTGGAGAAGATGTGGACAAATTGTGACATTTATGCACTGTGGTGTGGATATATATGGTGTAGCCACTATGGAAGGCAGGCTAACCGTTCCTCAGAAAACTGAATATCAAGTTGCCCTATGGCTGGGGAATACCACTACTTGGTATATACCCAGAAGAGCTGAAAGCAGTGACACAAACAGATTTTCACACTAATGTTCATAGCAGCATTATTCACAGTCACCAAAAAAAATGGAAACAATCCAAGTGCCCATCAACAGATGAGTGGATTCACAAAATATGGTTTATACATATGATGGAATATTATGCAGCAGTAAGACAAAATGGATGAGCATTAAGAACATAATCCTGAAGAACATGACAAGATGAATGAGCGCTGAGGACGTAATATTGAGTGAAATAACTAGACACAAAAGGATAGATACTATATGATTCCACTTTTATGACCATGGTAAAGGTAAAATCAGAGGCTTATAATACAGAATATAGGGGACCTCTAAGATACACAGAAGACTGAGATTGAACTTAATTAGCTAAAGAGGTTGAACTTAATTGTGAGGGAATATGACGTGAAGGTGGTTCACCAGTTGGTCTATAAGTAATATCACCATATTGAAGGTGAACATGATTGAAAGGGGTTGTATAACCCATGGGTCCCACTGATTAACACTATAAATATACATAAATTCTTGCATGAAATGCTGCAAAGGTATGATCTTATACAAAGAGTATATAATTTCAAAGTTTAGGGAAAACTACTATCCTATGCTGTGGGCTATGTTTAACAGGAAAATGTCCACAGCACCACAGCAATACCAGAAGTACATAATGGGGGGAGGGACAAGAGTTAGAGAAGGCTTGGATTTTCTACTTAGTGAGGGTGTATTTTTGGTTATCTTTCTGTTGGGAACGATGAAATTATCTAAATTTGAGAGTGTTGTTGGACTTTTGACTTTGGATGTTATACATGAGGCCCAATAGATGGAGGTGGCTGAAAGATGCACTGGCTGAGAAGTAGATTGGCAAATAATGGTGTATACATATGATCACACACTGTGCTGCCACAAAAAAGAACGAAGTTTTGAGGCATGCAACATTGTGAATGAACTGCTGGGACATTTGATGAGCAACAGAAGCCAGAAATGAAAGAGCAAATATTCTGTGTTCTCATTTAGAAAATACTTATAAGAAAACAGGGGCCTAGATTTTAAGCTCTTATAGCAGTCACATTTAGTCCAAAGTGGTAATTGTTATTTCTGGATTTTGAGAGGCTGTTTTATATATGTATAACCTGTTATTTAGAGATAAGAACTAAGCTGATCTGTATTCTAGAACTTCACCTACTCTTTAAGACCAAAGGAAGAAAAGTTTATTTTGTCCAGAATCTGAATGTTCTATAGCACATAATCTAACTCAACCTGTCTGGATAGATCATTTAAACAATCCAAACACAGGGAGCCCAGAATAAGAATAAGGGCCTTTAATCCTGTATAGCCTAATGTAATATATGAACACATCCCAGAGTATATTATGCAGATAATCAAAAAGTGTGGCAAAGCCCCTTGAGGGATGGGAGAGAAATATGAAACTATTAAACTTTACCACTGGGGAAACCCCTGATACTGTGTCAAACATTAGGGGCACCCAAACCAATAGGCCAAGCCTTTGATCTTAAGGCTTACTCTTGTGAAGCTTATGTGTGTGGCAGAGAAGCTTAGCCTACGTATAGGTATGCCTAAGAATTATCTCTGAAGGACCTTCTTTGTTGCTCAAATGTGGCCTTTCTCACTCTAAGCCCAACTCTGCAAGTGAAATGTTGCCTTTTCCCCTATGTGGGACATGGCATCCAGGGTGAAAGTCTCCCTGGAGTGTGGGTGATGACTTCCAGGGATGAGCCTGTCCCTGGCACTGTGGGATCAACAATGCCATCCTGATCAAAAGGGGAAAAAGTGTGACAAAAAAGGTATCAGTGACTGAGAGAGTTGAAATAGAGTTGAGAGGCTACACTGGAAGTCACTCTTACACAAGCTTCAGATAGACATTTATACTATCATAATTTGCCAAACCCCAACCAAAACCATTTCAAACCAATTCCTGCAATTAAGACTACCTAGGGAATTTTATAAGATTCTACAAAGGTTCCATGCACTAGGGTAACTTTCCAGAAATCTACAATCTCCAGATGGGTCCCTGGACCAGATAAGTTCTGAAATGCAGAGGTGTCAGACTCTCCAGAACATTAACTAGTTCCATCCCCCTATCCCATATGATTGACAGCCCCTTCCAACATGAAAAAGAATACCCCTAAAGAGTGGGATAAAGATCAAAGGTGGTGGTGGAGTTATACAGAGAAGTTAGGGTTTAACAAATGAGTTTGATTGCTGGCTCATTAAATTGATATTTATTTTAGTCTCCAGTACCTTAGAGCAGCTAGAAGTTAAAAACCTGAAATTGTGGAACTGTAACCCATACCAAACTCTGAAATCTATTCTACAACTAATTGTTGTGATGAACTTTGGAATTTATTTCTTTTTGGTATATATGTTATTTTTCACAAAAAACAATTTTAAAAAGAGGAGTATTGTAACAGAGAAGATGAAATTTAACCAATGAGTATGACTACTGAATCATTATATTGACATTTCCTTTGATTTCCAGTGTCTTGGAGCAGCTAGAAGAAAAAAATGAAAAATTGTGGAAGAGTAATGCATACCAAAGTTTAAAATCTATTCTATAACTATTTGTTAAAATGTACTTGGAAAGTTATTGCTTTTTGTATATATGCTATATTTCACAATAAAAAATGTAAAAAAACAGGAATATTCATATGTGCATATAAAATATCTCAGGTGGATGAACAAGGAACTGGTTCTAGTAGCTGCCTCTGGAGAAAATAAAAACTATTTAGTTTAAAAATTTAAGAGGGAAAGGTATTTTTCATGTCATTATCTTCCATACATTTAAAATTTAATATTGAGGTATTCTTTACCATTGAAATATAAATTAATAAAATATTTTTAATGAAATAAAAAATACTCTTGGAAAGTGTGCAGTCTAAGATTGGGGCTTCTAAATTAGAGTAACAACCATGAATTCTAGAAACCACAAATTCTCATTCTTGAGAAATAAGAAAATCAAACACAATAGTAAATGATAGCAAACACAATATTTGCTTGCTCTAAATATGACTCTTCTTAATTATACAACATAAATGAATGGTGTCTGATGCAAAAATCAGGCCAGCTGGGTTTCTTTCTAAACCTAATACAATGGATTTTTTTCAAAAGTCTCTCTCTCTCCCTCTCTTTCACTCGTTCTCTCTCTTTCTCCTCCCCCTCTACTTCTTTCACTAGCTCCCTCTCTCTTTCAGCATCCAATCTTTATTGAGAAGTTTTATAAACAATTGATTCAAAAGATAGCAATAGGAAGCAAAACAAAATGATAAATACACTTGTTTTGTGTTTTCCTTAGTGCAGATGAACAGACATTTGTCAATTTCTCTAAAACTATTTTTTTCTAAGAAACAATCCATAAAGTACAAATGTTTGCATATGGCAATGACAATAATTAGAAAAGTTTGTCACCATTATTTAGCATCTGTAACTAGGAAACCTGTTTTGACTGTACCTCTCAAAACATGTTTAATTATTTAGCTATGGGAAGGGGGGGGAAGGAACTCCTCTTCTGTTTCAATACTCATGAAAAAAATCTTAATTTTTGGAGAACAGATAAATTTGGATATACTGAAATGAGATCCTCCCCCTGCTGAAATGTTCTGGAGACACTCTGCAGACCAGGGCTGCTTCCCTTCTGCTTCCTCCTTCAGCTCTCCCCCTTGACACACTGCATTGCTTATTTAGAAGATAAATCTAAACTGCATAATTTTGAGGAAAACAGACATAGAAATAACCCCCTCCCAGGAGGTTCACAAAAGACAAGGCCTCTGTTTGCTGGAGATTTGTTTATTTTTGTAATTAGCAAAGCGTAGGGAAGCCTTTTCTGTACTTTTCTGCTTGAGAGCTCAGGATTTATTCAGATACCCCCAATAGAGAAAGAAGCCAGTTTTTCTCAGTAAGCAAAGGAAGCTAAGAATTTCCTGGAAATATGGTTGTTTTAAGAAATTTTGACAGTAGGATTTCAACAAGGCTTACTGGCAAGGATTCCACCTCTCACAGAGCCAAAGCCAGAGGGGCCCCAAGTTTCAGAATAGAGCTCTGCCAAGTCTGCTCATTTTAATACAGGTCAGCTGTTTCAAGTGGCCAACCCATGGTAGCAAAGCTTAGTTTGACATCGGTAGGAACAAAATATGGAAGCCATTCTGACTGTTTCCCTGTTTCCTCCCTTTTTCCTTCCCTCCCTATTTAAATTCACTTGCACCTCAGGTTTTTTTCTTTCTATAACCCATCCATGGACTTCCTCTCTAATTGTACCCTAACTCAAATGTGCCCTAGTTAATTTTTCTTGACTCAAGCCTGTAAAGTTACCCTTCTTCCTATAGAAATGTGTATTCCCCAAGCCTCTTACTAAGCACCTCCTTCTTATTCCCTTTTGTCCATGGTTAATGTTACCCTCTTCTCGTCCCAGACTTCCACCTTTTATCTAATTTCCTATACATGAACCATTCATTTACATATTGATTCATAAATTATTCAGTGCTCCAGGCACTTTTGTGTGTGTGTATGTTAACAATATAACAGTAATAAGACAAACAAAAATGAGAAATAAAAGTATAGATGGTCATAGCAACCTTAACAATAATTGTTCCTCAAGTCTATTCAATGCTAAAGATGGAAAAGTTGTTTCTCAAAGTCATCCTAAAATATAAACTAACTCTAGACATTTCAAAACAAGTGAATTAATATATTGCTGATGTATGTTTGCTATAGCTAAATAAATTTAAAAATGCATGTTTGGTATTTTTGTTTTTTCTCATTAGAGAGAGAACTAATCCTAAAATGCTTTCAGAGGTGATCATAGTTACTACCATAATTTTGAACTTGAAGTATGCCAGATGAGCACTCCTGCAGCAAAATATATTATGCTTACCATTCCCCAAAATTATTTATATTAATCTCTACATGGTTTGAAATCAAAATACTAGATGGCATGACTATCCCTGCCCAGTGCTGAAGAGAGCAAATGGGGTAAAACTGATTGGTCTAGTCATACTCCATTCATTGGAAGACTAGGGTGACAGACTGCACTAGAGAAGGAGGACTTTTGGGGGTTGAATCATGCCCCTCATAAAGATATGAGATTTGAACAACCTTAATCTGTGATCCTGTAGGTGTGAATTTGTTTGGAAATAGGCTCTTTGAAAGATGTTAATAGTTAAGGTATTGACTTATTTTTGAGTAGGTTCTTCAAAGATTCTATTTAGATGAAGTCAACTTCAATCATGATAGGCCTTAATCCATATGACTAGAGTATTTATAAGGCAGAGGAAATTTGAAGTCACGGAACCCTAAGGCTTGTGGCAAGCAGCATTCAAACACAACAAACTCCAGGTAAAAGAATGGCCTGTGAAGGCCTTGATTTTGGACTTCTACCCTCCAAAACTATGAGACAATGAATTATAGTTGCTTAAACCATGCTCCAGAATTCCTGGGTCTGTACAGTGGCTTTTATGGGTACAATGGAGTTTAGCGGAGAATAATTAGTGGCAGATATTGGTGACTAGCTAACTGAGCAACCATTCCCAACCCCTTCTGCCTCATCTGCTTCTCTCCACAAAGCATTAAAAAACTAAATGCTCGGGCGGCTGCCGTGGCTCAGCAGGCAGAGCTCTGACCTACCATGCTGGAGGTCTGGAGTTCGATCCCTGGTGCCTCCTGCCCATATGCAAATTAAAAAAAAAAAAAAAACTAAATGCTCAATGTGATAGTTAGGTTCATGTGTCAGCTTGGCCAGGTGATGGTACTCAGTTGTCTGGTCAAGCAAGCACTGGCCTATCTGTGCTGTGAGGACAGTTTACAGACTTAAATCATGAGCAGTTGGTTGCATACATGGTTGATTACATCTGCAGTCGGCTAAGGAGAGTGACTTCTGCAATGAGTGACACTTAATCTAATCACCCAAAGGCTTTTAAGGAGAATTCAGTAGAGACTCTCTTTCCACTACAGCTAGCCAGCCTCTCTCAGAGAGTTCATTGAGGACCTTCACAAGAGCTGCCAACTCGTGGCCTGCCCTACAGATTTTAGACTCTTGCTCCTCCACGGTTGTGAGAAACTTTAATAAATCTCATATTTACAGATCTCTCTTGTTGATTCTGCTTCTCTAGAGAACCCTGACAAATACACTCATTTTTCCCTACTTTCCTGGGAGCTAGGAGTAGCCATGTGACATCACTGTTTGACCAATGAGACATAAGACAGAACACCCATTGAAAGACAAAAAGGGAGGCTTATGTGAAGGACTTTGTTTTCCAAATAAAAGATTTTGTGACTGGTGCTACTCTTCTCTCTCCTTCTTACTTTAAAGTCAGACATAATGCTGTGAGCTGTGAGCTGTGGGAGCTGCCTGTGTCATTGGCTTGAGCAGTGAACATGCTAGGATAGCAGAGGAGAAGGATTAAAACAGTCTGAGTCTTTGATGATATCACTAAAGCACTGCGTCGGCACAGAACTACTTCCCTGCAGATTTCTTCCTATGTGAGCAGAATATTCCCCTATTTGTTTTAGCTCCTGTAAACCTGGATTTTGGATGCTCATAGTCCAAAGCTACTGATATAGTCAATGAGTTTTTCAGTCAGACAAATCCAAGTCAAAAATTCAAGCTCAACAATACCTGGGCAATCACTAACAAAATATGTCTCCTCTCTGATCCCATTTCCCCATTGATGCTGCTCATATATTTACAGTTACTAAGAAATATGTAAATCTATGTATGGGTATCATTAAACTAATTAAGTATATTTCCATCAGAACTAAATCTATCTTGTCCCCAGATCATCCTGTGTTTCTGTGACAAATTTATTTGAAATGAAATCACATGGCACAAAATAGCAACAGAAGGTAGAAAGGTGAGAAGGACATTTAATAAGATCACTCTATATTTGGAATGATGTAAATGAGGATGTATGGGAAAATGAATGCTTGCATGACAAAAAAAAAAACCTTTCTCTTTTGCATGTTGAGGTGATAACCCACTTCAATCCTTTAACATTTTCCAGAAAGAGGTAGGAGACCATTCAAGTGCCAACCTACAGAGAAGTAAGAGTGTTAAGTGAATATAAGACAACAAGGTGGAACCAAACTCTAATCTCAGGCAGAAGAAAAGAAAGCTTTTTACTTTAATACTTCCAGATTAAGGGGCTAGAAAACCTGGAAAATGGATTATAGTACTCAAAGAAAAGAAAGGATCCAAAACTGATAAATCTATTTTTTAATAAATCTCTGATGATCTAATGATCTCTGCATGGATTTTCAGTTTTCAATGTGTGAATAAGTTCAAGATACATATTTATTAGCATATGAGCAAACTATGAGAAAGCAAAACAAAGCAAAGCAAAATAAATGAAATGGAGATTGTAGGAAATAAGAAGTGTTGGAAGATGGCAGTTTGACAAAATTAAAGCTGAGAAACTAGATAATTAAAAAGAATAAACATAAGTCTTTCTGGTACAAAAAATATAAAATCAATATAAAGGCCATTATTAAAGTGATGGTTAATTTCATGTGTCAACTTGACTAGCTATGGTGAAGCAAGCACTGGCCTGGTTGTTCCTGGGAGGGTATTTTGTAGATGGATTTACATCTATAATCAACAAAGGAGATGACCCAAAAATGAGAGGAGTTTTCTATCCAGTCAGTTGGGGGGGTCTTAAAAGCAGAGCTGAGGATTTCAGAGGTCAGAAAGAGTTCCTGCCTATACTTCAGCCTGCTAGTTTCTCCTAGGGAATTCAACCTCACCTTCATCAAGATTTCCAACTTGTGGCCTACCCTATGGAATTTAGACTTACCAACCCCTATAATAAATCTCTTAATATTTACATATATTTACATCTGTATAATGTATTTATCCTGTTGGTTCTATTTCTCTGAAGAGCCCTGACTAACACAATCAGATTTCAGATGAGCAAAGACTATTTTCCAACTAAACTCTGACAAGCAAAAGAAAGAAAATATTTCTCTTTGAATATTCCAACTGTAAAACTAAAAGGAAACTATCAGTAAAATCCTTTTGAAACAGCCAGTTTCATGGTTCTGGAAAGAAATATTTAATCCACCTCTTTTATTTTATTGATAGGAGCCCATGAGCCCAAGAGGTTACATAACAAAATAAAGTAAAACATAAGTCATAATTCCTCTCTACAATCTGCCTGTCTCTCCTGAGACTGATTATTTCCTCTGCCTGTAAGAAAAACTAGGAAAACTTGAATAGATAGAGAATATTTATCCATCACAGACAAACAATTTCAATTTTACATTTTGTTTATTTTTGCTTACCATGTTGCAGAAAATGATACAATAGTATTTGTGACATTGCAGGGCTCCTTTTAAAATACTAACATTTATGTAAGTCATTCTTCTAACTGGTTTACTCACATTATCTCATTTAATACTGACAACAAACCTATGATATAGTGATTACTATTACTATTACTATATCTATTTTAGAATTTAGAAATGGAAGGTTAAGAACTTAAATAACTTGCCCAAGATAAAACATGTAGTCAGCTAAGGCTTTCTTTAGCTAGGCTGCCTAACCAAAAAGCCAACACCCTTAAACTACTATTCTAATAATAGCATCATCTTTTGAACATTTCAAGTATTTTATTCTCTCTCTTCATTGAAGAACTAACAAATTGCATGTAACGTTGGGTCACAGGTGCTAACTACATAATCAGTAGCTTTTTTAAAACTTTCTAATTTTAATGAAAAAAACAAGAATTATATAGGCTTATGGGATATCTTGTGCTGGTTTTGTTTTGAAATTGTCATAGTCTATTAATGAGCTTAGGTCTTAGATGAAGCCCATGTTTGTGAAATTAGCTATCAGATCAGAATTTGTGCAATGGATCTCCTGCAAACCTGACTAAAGAAGCTGAGCACTGTAGCAAGCTTCTATCTAATGTTTTAGGATAAGGGAAATCAAGAATATGTTCTTTGGCATGTCATCTTCTCTAAATATTAGAAAGCTAAAATTGGAGACCTAGCTAACAGAACCTAGCATTCCGGTTTTTCTCAAGCCAAAAGAGAGTTCATGGATCTAGAAAATAAAATCAATTATTGTTTCAGTCTAGGTTCCCCAAAGAAATAGAACCTGAAGAATATATATATATATACACACACACACGTATTTATGCTTTACTTAATATTTATATATATAAACATGATTTATCATATATGAGATTATCTTATATACATGATTTACTATATGTAAGATTTATTTTAAGGAATTGCCTTATGTCATTTGGGGGCTAGCAAGTCTGAAATCCAAACGGCAGGCTGGCAGCTTCGAAATTCAGGCAGAAGTTGATGCTGCAGTCTTTAGGTAAAATTTCTTCTTTTCTGGGAAACCTGTTTCTGTTATTAAGGTCTTTCAACTGTTTAGATGAGGCCCATTCACAGTTTTTAGTCAACTGATTATAGATATTAATCACATCTACAAAATACCATCATAATAACAACTAGATGTGTGTTTGCTGAATAACTGGGTACCACAGCCCAGCCAAGTTGTCACATAAAACTAGCCATCATGTTAACCTTATGCCAACTTTAAACCCATACACATCTTCTTAAAGTATATTTAACCTTCAAATAAAGGCAATAACAAAATCATACTCCCACTTAACATGATATAACTGTCCCAAATACAACCCAAAATAATGCACTAACACTTTTCCCAGAAAAGGATGTATAGTCCTGGAGTGATATTTACTCTTCTCCTTGATATCCTGCAACTTAAGTTTTGTGACGTAAAATCAACTATTATTAATACATATTATTTTATATGATAAGAGGATGGGAAGGAAAACAAAAGATTATATTTACATATATACATATGCACACACGCAAGCATATTATAACAAAATAAGGAAGAAATACTCATAATAATTACAGTCCTCTTTTCTCCAACCAGTCACATAGCCAAAGCTTATATTTATAACTAACTTGTTTCACTCCCATTGCACATGCACTTTACCATCAAACATTTCAGCTGGTTGTGGCTGTTTGTCTGGGGGAGCGGGGTGACCCAAATCTTCATTCCTGGAGAGTCTGGGCTATTAGTATTCCTGCCTGCACTGGATTATTGTGGTATTCCAGTGGTTTTAATTATACTGCATATTAATACTAAGAGATGTCCTAAGGGAACTACTATTTCCAGACTTTCTTATCGCCATTATACAATAGCAGCCTAATTTCTCCTTGGTAATCAGAATCAGTCACCCCAACCAGTACAGTAATTACCTTCTTTGTCAATTGATTCAGAGGCATGAGGAGCCCAAAGTGGCCAGGGGGCAGTCTTAACTTTCAGTTGAGTGGAATTTTTCTTATGGATCACTAGGGATGATAGTTAATGAAATCACACCCATTTGTACCTCTTGATACCTGGACCCATGAGTTCTGGCTATGGGAGTAACAGTATCATGTACTAGATACTGATATAGAGAATACACAGCCTCCTAGAGAACAATGCATCAATGCTGCAAGGTATTGCCACCTAGCTGGCACTGTAACTGAGTTTTCAAAAGGCCATTCCATGTGGTCTCAAGACACTTATGTCAGGATGATAAACAGCATCAGCAAATTCCATGAGCATGCACCCATTGCCACACTTCATTTACTCTGAAATAAGTTCCTTGTTCCAAAGCAATGCTCTGTGAAATACCATGATGGTGGTTAAGGCTCTCTGGAAGTCAATGGATGGTACTTTTGACAGAAGTATTGTGCACAGGGAAGCCAAATCATAACCAAAGTGTATATTCCATTAAGAACAAAGTGCTGCTTTTGCCATGATGGAAGTGATCTAATATAATCAACCCACCACCAGGTTGCAGGCTGATCATCTCAGGGAATGATGCCATATCAGTGACTGAGTGTTGGTCTCTGCTAGTGGAAGAACGGGCACTCAGCAGTGGCTGTACACAAGTCAACTTTGGTGAGTAGACAGACATGTTGTTGAGCCCATGGATAACCTCCATCCCTGTTGCCATAGCCACTTTGTTCATGAGTTCATTGGGAAATGACAGGACTAGCTGCAGAAAGAGACTGCTATCCACGAAATACTTGATCCACTTGATTATTAAAATCCTACATTTTAGGTCACTCTTTGCTGAGCATTCACATGGAAGATAAATATCTTTATGATTTTTTACCATGAAGAAAGGTCTACATACATACTTATTCCTCAGATATGCTTGTCACCAATTTTCCAATCACATTCATTCCAAGTCCCTGGCCATGTACCAATCTATATATATTCTTACCTCTGGTCATTTGTCCTTCCAAGCAAAATGAACAAGCAAGTGCATAGCCTAAAGGTTTGCCCAGTGGGAGGATTTCCATTCACCATCAGAGATGTCCGAGAAAGAGACAGTATTGCTGTAGCTGTCTGCTTGTGGTTGGTGCCTGCATATCATGCAGAACCATGTGTAAACCAGGCCCAAATTTCCTCATCTTCAGTCAACTGAGTATCATAGGAACTCCCCAAAAAGTCATAGGTGTGGGTAGGGAAGAGAAGATAACGTAGTAGGTGTGAAGTGAGTGCCATGGATATTCTCATCACCTTCTCATGTAATGTCTGTCTTCAGGGTCTATTTGGTGGTGGAGTGCTGCAGTGCAGGCCCAACTTTATGGTTTGGTGGGTCAGACACCCAACACTAAAAGAAATTCAGGTCACACTGTAACTTGGAAGGCCATGGTGAAGCTTTGAGCTCCTAAGACACAGGAACAAACCAAAATCTGTTTCTCAAAAAGAGAATTGTTTTCCATAGGGGATGACAGGATTTTTTTCCAAAATCCTAATGGTCTGCGCTGTGATTTATCTGTAGGGCCCTACCATATGTTCCAAACAGCATTTCTATTTTCTTTTGACCCTTCAAGTATCACTGGATCTGCTGCTTTATGTGGCCCAAGAGGCAAAGCAGCATGCACAGCAGCCTGAACCTGAGGCTAAGCCTTCTTTTGTTCCAGTCCCCACTCAAAACTGGCAGCTTTTCAAGTCACAGAGTAGTACATGCAAATGAGGACTATGTTGCCTCTAAACTCCAAAGAGGCTTAATAGGCATTATGCCTCATTTTTTATTGTATATGGAACCAACTGCAATAACTTATCCTTCAACTTAGAAGAAATATCTCTACATGCCCCATACAGATGGGCCTCTAGAAATTTCATTGAGGTAGAAGGAACCAGAGTCTTTGTTAGATTTATTTTCTGGCCTCTGACACAGAAACATCTTTCCTATAAGCCTTGATTCTTGCTTGTGAGGTCTAATCAATATAATATCACTAATATAAAAGACTAGTGTGATATCTTGTAGAAGGAAAATACTACTAAGTTCCCTTCAGACTGTATTATGACAGTCTGAAGATTTGGTGTTTTCATTGCCTAGGCTGCTTAAAGCAGATATGGTGAAAAGGGTTGGCTTAAACAATGGGTATTTATTAGCTTACAATTTGAGGACAAAAATAAAAAATGTCCAAATCAAGGCATCCTCAAGGCTCTGCTTTATTCCCAAAGATCCGTTGCTGGCAATCTTGGACTCTTCTTGCACATGGTAGCCTCTGCTGGTCTCTCTCTTTTCTTACAGGTTTTGTTGCTTTCAGCTTCTTGATTCTGTGGCTTTTTCTCTCTTTGTCTGAATTTCATTGTCTTATAAAGATTCCAGTAAGAGGATTAAGACTCATCTTGAATGAGATGGGTCACAACTTAACTGAAGTAGTCTCTTCAAAAGCTCCTACTTACAATGGATTTACACAAACAGGAAATGGATTAGATTTAAAGACATTTTTCTCAGGTACATATAGTTTCAAATCACCACACTCCACCCTCTGGACCCTAAAAAGTCATATTATTTCCTTATGCAAAATGCATTCATTCCATCACAATATCCCAAAAGCCTTAAGTCATTTCAGTAACAATACTAAGTACAAAGTCTCATCAAAATAAGTGTGGTCTGTCCTAGGGCACAAGTACCCTCAGTCTGTGGACCTGTAAAACCCAGAGAATAAGATTTATGCTTCTAATATAAAAAGAATGAGGTTCGGGCATAGGATAAATATTCCCAATCCCATAGAGTAGAACTGGAAGGAAAACAGGGGACATGGGTCCCAAAGCTTTCTGAAACCCTACAGGGAATATTCCATTAGATTTCAAGGTCTGAGAGTCATATGTGGAATGATATTATGTCCTCTGGGCCCAATGGAGTAGATGTCCCACACTTTCCAAGTGCTTGTGCAGTGGCCTTACTCTTCCCAAACAGCAGGGTGAAAGCTCTACCCTCTTCAAGCATCAGGGTGGCAGCCAGACTCTTCAAAATCCCTGTGGCACAGGCT
The DNA here is from genome assembly GCA_004026745.1 of Myrmecophaga tridactyla. Lineage (NCBI taxonomy): Eukaryota > Metazoa > Chordata > Mammalia > Pilosa > Myrmecophagidae > Myrmecophaga > Myrmecophaga tridactyla. The sequence continues at coordinate 49,187 of PVIY010006797.1, forward strand.
CAACCATGTCAGAACAGTATGGACATGACTAGATTCTCCACAATTACCAGGAATAGACTCCACCCTCTGAAAAACTGAGGCAGAGGCTTGACTCTCTGCAATCCTTAAGAAATATGCTCCAACCTCTCTGAAGACCGGTGTGGCAGAACTCTTCCTCAACAAGGGGGTGGATTGTCTGTACTCTCTAAACACTGAGGCAGGCTTACCTTTTCTACACATATGGGTGGACCAACACTCTTGGACCAAGAAGATGTCTTCCATCCAGACCTCAGCTTCCATAGTTCTGTCCTTGAAGTGATTTATTCTTCAATCTGTCCCTTTTCTGTCACTTTTAGTCCAAGTTGGTAGTGGTGCTGTTCATACAGATCTCATGTTTTGCATGTTTTGTCAGTTTGGCATGTAGTACACAGGGGTGTGAGCTATCAGAATAATAGATAACTATTATTATCTGATCAGTAAGAGATAACTCCATTTCTGATCCTGACTTGAACTGAAATGACTGACTGGATCCTGTTCTGTTAAACCCTCACATGGAGCACTATTTTCTGATAACTAATTTTCCTGAAGCTCAGAATTTTCTAAATCGTCAATTTCTGGTTTCATTGTGCCTAAGAATTCGGTTCTCATCTTATCCTTTTCCTCTATTACTTTACTATAAGCTACAAGGAGAAACCATGCTGCGTTTTACACACATAGCTTAGAAATCTCCTCCACTTAATACCCAAACTTACTGTTTTAAAATCTTGTCTTCTCTCTGACATCAGAATTCAATTTTGCTAAGTTCTCTGCCGCTATAAAAGAAGGTTTACCTTTCCTCCACTTTCTGATAATATATTCATCATTTTCTTCCATGTTCTCTTCAGAAGTACCTTTAGCATCCATATTTCAATAAACAGTCTTCTCAAAGCAATCTAAGCCTTTTTTTATCAATAGCTAACAATTCTTCAAGCCTCTACTCATTACCCAATTCCAAAGCTATTTCCATATTTTTGGTATTTTTGTAGCAGCACCCCATTCTCCTGGTACCAAAATTTATTTTAGTTTTCTGGGCTGCTTAAAGCAGATATGATGAAATGGACTGGCTTAAACAAAGAGAATTTATTAGGTTTCACTTTGAGGCCAAAAATGATGTCCAAATCAAGGCATCATCAGGCTATGCTTTCTTCCTGAAGATCGGCTGGCAGCGGTCTTGGATTCTTCCATCATATGGCAAGGCTCATGTTTGCATCTGCTTATCTCTCTTTTCTCTCCCAGTTTTGTTGCTGTCAGCCTCTTGCTTCCATGGCTCTCTCTTTCTTTGTCTGAATTACTCTCTTATAAAGAACTCAGTAAGAGGATTAAGACCCATTCTGAATGAGATGGGTCACACCTTAACTGAAGTAGCCTCATCAAAAGATCCAACTTGGCAGCTAGTTCCAGAAAGACAGCCCAATAGAGTAGATCAAGTTCAGCCCTGCTCCAAGAAAAAGATAGAGAAGGGACAGGAGGGCAACTGAGACAGAGATTCAGGAGTGCAGCTGACCTGGGACAGCCTTCTGCACCACATAGGGTGACCCTGGTTGCAGAGGCTGAAAGGGACTGAAAGACAGAGGATAGAGCCTAAGTGGAAGTGCAGAGCCCACAGGAGTGCACAGATAAGGAGACAGGGCCTAGGAAGTAAGCCAAGCTGCGTTCCTTGAACAGGCTACCTTCACCAGCTCAGCCCCATGAAACGCAACTCACCTCACACCCTATGCACCTTAACTCCACTGCCAGCCCCCACTCCCCACACTCCAAGTGCCCCCACCCCATCAACCCCCAGCACATGTACCTCCCCACAGCTGCACCCCAAGTGCAGCCCAACCCACCTTTCCTGCACCCCTCATGAGCACTACCTCCTCCTTCCTGCTTCCTGCAGGATATCACCAGTGCATAAAGGCTGCAGGCACATATCTGCATACCCAGGCTGCACCCCTGCACCCTTCAACCTCCCTTCCCACCCACCTACACCCATAGTGTCGCACAGCCTCACCACACCCCCGCCCCCAAGCTCTGTGCATCAGTTTATGGTACTCCTAGACCTGTGCATGTGTGACCCTCAGTCATACTTCCCATGCCTCCCATCTCTGAAAAAGGACTGACCTGAGCAGCTGGGTCACATCCACCCCCAGCCCATGAAGGCATAACGCCAACCACTGCCATAGCTCTGCGATGTACACAAAAGGCCCCATGCCCAAGACCAGTGCACACCAGAGTTATGCCCCCAGACCTGTGCACCTGCACAGCTACATCCTCCCTGTATACTGTGCACCCACGTTCACAAGCACCAGTGTAACATCTCCAACCTGTACCTATACCTTCACTGCAATGCATCACCGCACTGTTGAGCCCTGCCCCATACCCTGCATCCTGCTACACATTCACTCTGCAAACACAAGGCTTTAGACTACTGAAGGAAATCAATTCCCAAAGTAAATCAATCAATATATTGACATGCAACAAAAACAACAGAAGATCACTAAGCATATCACAATGCAAACAAATATAGCCTTACCTAATGGCCAAGTTAAAACACCAGAGGAGACACAGATATTGGAACAACTAATCAAAGAGGTTCATATAACTCTACTTAATAAAATAAGTGGGATGGCAAATGACATAAAAGAGATCAAGAAGACAGTAGAAGAGCATAAAGAGGAATTTGAAAGAATAAATAGAAAAATAGCAGATATCACAGAGATTAAAGATTCTGTTGACCTAATTAAAGATTCAATTTATAATGGGTTTATACCCACAGGAATGGATTAAACTTAATAACATGTCTTTCTGGAGTACATGCAGCTTCAAACCACCACATGTGTTATGCCCCCTAAGGTAGTACAATGAAGGTTTATTGCTGGCTTTGCCAGTTGATAGTAAACTGTTTCTGGTGATCCTTATGAGCAGGTATTAAAATAAAAGTATTTGCCAGGTCAATAGCTACATGCCAGGCATCAGGGAATGCTTTAATTGCAAAAGCAATGAAACCACATCTGGAACAGCAGCTATAATTGGAGTCACCATCTGGTTAGTTTTAGGATAATCCACTGTCATTTTCCAAGCTCATTTGTTTCTTGCATAGGCTAAATAAGTAAGTTGAATGGGAATGTGGTGGAAATCACCACTCCTACATCCTTCAAGTCCTCCATAGTGGGCATAATTGCTAAAATCTCCCCAGGAATGCAGAATTTCTGTTTAGCTTACTATTTTCCTAAATGGAAGCAGTTTCAACAGCTTACAATTGGCCTTTCTCACCATAATAGCCCCCATCCACAGGTCAGTGAACTAATGTGGGTTTTCTACCAGTTGTTAGAATATCTGTTTGAATTAAACATTCTGGAACTGGAGAAATAATCCCAGAGTGGGTCCTGGGACCCACTGGACCTACTGTGAGACAAATCTGAACTAAAACTCCACTGATCACCTGACTTCCATAAGCCTCTATCTGACTGATAGATCACAAAGTTTTAGGTCTTTGGAATTAGTTTCAGTTCAGAGCCAGTGTCCAATAATCCTCCCAAATTCGGATTATCTCTTGTTACCCAATGTGCCATAACCCTGGCAAGAAACTCTAGGTCCCTTTGGGTAAGTCTAGGAGGAAGATTAATAGTATAAATTTTGGACATGATAGCAGGATCCTTCCTCAGGAGTACCTGGTCTCCCCTTCATTCACAGTGTTTTGGTTCAGAAAACTGGCTTATGTTGGAATTGACTGAGGGGGGTGTGACTCAATTTGGTAATTCATGTTAGATTTTTGCTCATGTGACCTAGACTTCATCCACTTATACAGATTAAGAAACAGTTTAGTCAATTGTTCACCTATTTCTCTTCTAGGGACACTATGACCTACTAGCCAATGTCCTAGGTCTCTACAAACCAAGCTATTCTGTTAATTGTATATTATGGTAACCATATCTACTTTGTCTTTGGTGAGTAGGCACCCACCAAACCCTAAGCATTCCAAGATCCAATTGTCCCTACTGAATTTAAGGGTACCAGTTCAGTGACAGCAGTTCCCATTGTAATTTCTGGTCTATAGAGAAAATCATATACAATCAGTAATTCTTAATATTATCACATAGTTGCATATTCATCATTTCTTAGAACATTTGCATCAACCACTCATGTCTTCAAGGATGCATGGGCTTCCCTCACAAATTTTTTTTTTTACAGTCATGGTGAAAGGTATATCCTTTGGACCTCCCAGAGTGAGTAAACAGAACCTACATAATAAATCCACTCCAATACTGCAATCTACTTAAGCCTTTGATACCTTCTTTTTTTATCTCCATAGTATATCAAAGCAGTTCTGGTATTTCAACATAATTTAGTATAAGCCTTCTTTTGTTCCAGATTTCAGGTAACCACAAAGCATTCTGATAGAGCTCTTGATAAGCCCTCAAACTATAACACTGAGTCTGGAATCTCTTCCCAGTGAGCCCATATTGATAAATTTGGCTTGATCAAACTTCACACTTTTTCTATCATAATCCCACATCCTTAATATCCATTCCCACACATACTTGCCATATTTGTACTTGTATAAATTGGAAAAATAATGCAATTGTTTTGAATTGCAGCACACTTCCTCAGAAGGTCATACTTTGTACCTCACCCAACATAGCCTCCTAGGACATAATTTAGTTATAGGTCTAGAAGCAAAGAGAGGGGTGGGTAGGTCTTAAGGAGAATCAGCAGTATCTTGTAAGACAAATACTTCAGGGAAGGCCATTAAAATTTTTCAGGCAAAGCAGTTAACCTCCTCAGGCAGAAGTAAGTAGATTGTGCAGTATTTAGGAATCTAGTTCATCAGGATCTGCTCATATGGCCCTATTCAAAATTTCCGTCCTTCCTAATAAATGCCCTCACTTTAACAGTAGACACCCTGTGAGGCTGGGAATTCAATCTGCATCATAATTCAGCCACTCACAGAATGACATCCTGGGTTTGGTTCTTAAAAATCTCAGCTCTGCAGCTCAGCAACATAAAGATTTTTAAAGAAATACCTAGAAACTTTCAGGCATTCATGCAGAGACTGAGCTGGGAATTTGAATCACCAAGCTCATCCTTTTCTCTTTCCAGTCTCACCACTTTCTCCATCTTTCCCCACTTTCCCAAGTGCAGTTAAAAGCAATCAGCCAATCTCATTATACTCATTAACTTGGTAAAATGTTTTAAATTATCAGGTACATGGTCATCTAGAACCTTTCCCTTTATATTTGAGTAGGATATGGTGATATTTTGCATATTTCTATTACCACATCACTCTATAGAATATCAGTGCCCTCTTTACCATTAGAAATAAGCTAATTAGTGCATTAAAATCTAATCAGATGAGAGAATCAATTCCAAGAACCCAGAGCCAATTAAGAAAACTCATCCTGAAGACTCTGTCTCTCTACTACCACTTTTGATACCAAACTCTTTATCAGTCAGTAGTCTCCAGAAAAACAGAATCAATAGTATCCAAGCATATACATATAAAGAGATTTGTTTTAAGAAATAGGCCCATGTGATATGGAGGTTGACAACTCCCAAATCCACAGAAATTAATGTTGTAATCTTGAGGTAGAGTTGCTTCTTCTTTGGGTAAGAGTTTGAAGCCTTTCAACTGATTAGACAGAGTATGTAAGATAATCTCTTTTACTTAAAGCCAACTGACTATAGATGTTAACCACATCTACAAAATGCCTTCATATCAACACGTAGATTAATGTTCGATCAATCAAGTAAATGGGTAATATGGCCCAGTCAAGTAGTCACTTAATAGTTACCATCACAATTACGAAGGACATGAGTGTGAGATATGATACTAAATATTCTGCAAGTCACTTACTATGAGACCATAAATGACAAAAACGCTAAACTTAAGATCTGTTATATTACAGCATGAATATGTGATTGAGGCAAATCATGAAATGAGAAATCAGTGCTCACAGGAGCTGACGTCCCATGTGATAGTAAAGGACATTTTATTTAGCCTGACTCTGAGAAAAACAATTAGCACAGCATGTAGCTATAATTCAAAATAACAAGAGTGAAAGAGAGAGAGAGGAGAAAATACACAGAATGTGAACACAAAGTTAAAACACAAGACTGAGTATTTATGCTATTTTTCCTTTTATTTTTTCTTCTCATGCTAACTTGAAAAGAATAAATCATCATCAAGCCACTGTAACACACTTGAAGCATAAAGGCTTTGAAAGAGAGCTCCCAGAGATGATGCATAAATTACAAAAATACATTGGGGCAGCTTCATTCTTTTCTAATCAGCCCACCAGTTAAGAAACTGAAAACAAACAGCTAGGTAATCTGGCAGCAAATACAGATTTGAAATATGTTAGCAAATCAAGTTAGCAAAGGAAACAAAAAATTTAAATAGGGGATTCAACAGTGACTTTACCCCATTGAGATAAAAAGGAAACAGAATAAAAGATAACTTATACAATAATTTAAATGTTTATGATGAGTTTTCATATCTTTCTTTTTTGGTAGTGTCCACTTACAAATGGCTTGGTCAAAATATATTTTTAGAGCTGCTTCACATAAAGGCCAAGGAACCCTATCAGCTGGTATACAGAAGGAAAAAAATACTTATTCTTGTCTAGCCAGAAATTTCATACTCCAATATGGAAAAGTTCTACTTATAAAAGTCCAATCAGTCCATAAAACACTAATGGTAGGCTGAACTAAATGACTACTCTAAAATTCTTAAATAGGGTGGCTCAAGATTAAAAATTCCTATGAAGTACTGGCAGATTTTCACATAAGATGTCTGTCAGGGACTGAACTGTATCCTCTAAAAAGACTACTCAAGTCCTAACCCCAAGTTCTATGAATGTGAATTCATGTGTAAATCAAATGTTTAAGATGTCCTTAGTTAAGATGAGGCCAAACTGGAACAGGGTGCACCCTAATCCAATATGACTAGTGTTTCAGTTTGTTAATGCTGCTGGAATGCACATACCAGAAATGGATTGACTTTTATAAATGGAATTTATTAGGTTACAAGTTTATAGTTATGAGGCCATAAAAATATCCAAATTAAGGCATTGGAAAAAGACAGCTTGACTTTGAAGAAAGACTGATTGCATCCAGGGTTTCTCTTTCACATAGGAAGGCACATGGTGATGTCTGCTTTCCTTCTCTCCTATCTTCTGGGTTCTAACAGCTCTCTCAGCTCCTTCTGAAGATGTATGTTCTCAGTGTCAGCTATCCAAATATCTGCTCACCTCTTAAAGGACTCCAGTAAACTAATCAAGACCCACCTTGAATGGGTGGTGTGCTGGTTTGAAATGATGTATGTACCCTAGAAAAGTCATGTTTTAATCTTAATCCCATTTTGTAAAGGCAGCCATTTCTTCTAATTCCTATTCAGTATTGTATGTTTGAAACTGTAACTAGATCATCTCCCTGGAGATGTGATGTGATCAAGAGTGGTTGTTAAACTGGATTAGATAACAATATGTCTCCACCCATTTGGGTAGGTCTTGATTAGTTTCTGAAGTCCTATAAAAGAGGAAACATTTTGGAGAATGAAGAAGATTCAGAGAAAGCAGAGCAGAACGACATAGCCATGAGAAGCAGAATCCACCAGCCAGCGACCTTTGGAGATGAAAAAGGAAAATGTCTCCCAGGGAGCTTCATGAAACAGGAAGCCAGGAGAAGAAGCTCGCAGATGATGCCATGTTCACCATGTGCCCTTCCACTTGAGAGAGAAACTGTGAACTTCATCGGCCTTCTTGAACCAAGGTATCTTTCCCTGGATGCCTTAGATTGGACAGTTCTATAGATTTGTTTTAACTGGGATTTTCTCAGCCTTGGAACTGTAAACTAGCAACTTATTAAATTCCCCTTTTTAAAAGCCATTCCATATTTGATATGTTGCATTCCAGCAGCTAGCAAACTAGAACAGGGAAGTCACATCTCCATAGAAGTAACTCAATCAAGAGGTCCCACCCACAATTGGTTGGGTCACATCTCCATGGATACATCCTAGTCAAGAGATCCTATGTAACAATAGGTCTTCCTCCACAATATTGATTTAGGATTAAAAGAGCATGGCTTTTCGGGAACATATAATAGTTTCAGACCATCACAACTAGAAAAGGAAATTTGGAAAGAGAGACAGAAAATGCATGTAGAGACAGAGACAGAGAGATGGACATGTGACAGAGGCAGAGATTAATTGTTGGCAGGCCACCACTAGAACCCTACAGGCTTAAGAGGAAGAATGACCCTGGCTACACCTTAATTTCAGACTTTGAGCCTCCAAAATTGTGAGCCAATAAATTCCTGTTGGTTAAGTCAACTAGTTTGTGGAACTATGCTGCAGCAGCCTTGGCAAACTAAGACAATGGCTACATGAAAATGCATAAAAGGGAAGCATTGAATGAAATAAATGCATATATGTGTCAGTGTGAATGTGTCTCCATAGATTCCTTTTTATATCCCATTGGTCTCATAATTCAATTAAAAATTAGAATTCATGTTTTCAACCCAAACTTGATTTTTTTTTAACTCTTAGAGGTCTTATCTTCTGTCACAATGCATGGAATTAAAAAGTACAGTTTAAATAAGGCAGTGTGGTGACTTGGAGTTAGGTACCCCAGAAAAAATGTTCTTAATCCATTCTGGGTTGTAAATAGAACCTTTGATAAGGTTATTTCAGGTAAATTGTGGCCCAACTAAATCAAGAGGTGTCTTAATCCCATTACTTGAGGCCTTATGAAGAAGACTACAGAGAAAGAAGCCATGGGGAGCAATCAGAAGCTGTAAGTCAATGGAACCTGGAAGAGAGAAAAGGTTGGTGTGATGGTTTGAAACTGTTGTGTACCCTAGAAAAGCCATGTTCTTTAATTCTCATTCATTAGCATTGGATGGAATCTTTTTTACTGTTTCCATGAAGATGTGACCCACCCAATTATGGGTGGTGCCTTTTGACTAGGCAGTTTCCATGGAGATATGTCTCTACCCATTCAAGGTGGGGTTGCTTACTGGAGTCCTTTAAGAGGTAACCATTTTGGAAAAAGCTTCAGAGTTCACACAGCCAGAGACCTTTGGAGATGCAGAAGAAAACGCCCCTGGGGAATCCTTATGAAAAGAGAAGCCAGGAGAGAAAGCTAGCAGATGTTGCCATGTGCCTTCCTAGCTGACAGAGGTGTCCCAAAGCCAAAGACCCCAGCAGATGCCAGCCACATGCCTTCCCAGCTGACAGAGGTTCTCCAGACAGCATCAGTCTTTCTTGAGGGATGGCAACCTCTTGTTGGTGCCTCTGTTTGAACATTTTCATGACCTTAGAACTGTAAACTTGCAATTTAATAAATTCCCTTTTTAAAAGCCATTCTGTTCCCGGTATATTGCATTCCAGCAGCCTTAACAAACTAAAACAGCTGTGTGTGTGCTGCCATCTGATGGAAAAGTCAAGGACCGAGGATCAACTGCCAGCAGCCATCCCTGAACACTACAGTGTTTGGGGAGAAAACGTTATCTTGCTGACTTCTTGATTTTGGACTTTCCCTTGTCTCAAAACCATAAACCAACAAATTCCTGTTATTTAAGCCAGTCCATTAAATGGCATTTGTTTTAGCAGAGAGGAAACTAAAAGTTTAGTTTTTTGTTTGTTTGTTTGTTTGTGTGTGTGTGTGTTTGTTTTTGGTACCAGAGTAGGGTGCTGCTATGCTAAAAATGTAGAAATGGCCTTAGAACTAGGAAATGGATACAGGCTGGAAGAATTGTAGGGTCTTTGATTGGAAAGACCTGGATTGTTTTGAAGAGACTTTTGCTAGAAATATGGATGTTAAAGGTACTTTCAAAGAGGCCTAGAAGGAAATGATGAATATGTTCTTGGAAACTGGAGGGAAGGCAATCCTAGTTATAAAGTGGCAGAGAACTTGGCAAAATTTTGTTCTGTTGAGGTTTTTTTACTGTGAGATACTAATGATACCTTAGTAGGCCATTTTATCTTCATTGTTGGCTTACTAGTGATAAATCTTTGTTTTGTTATTTTAATGGTTGTTTTAGGGTTTATAATATATATCTTTAACTTATCACAGTCACTCTTTAAGTGATAGTATACTAATTAACACATAGTGTAAAAACCTTAAAATAATATTCTTCAATTTCTCCTTTCCCAACCCTCATACTATTGTGGTGTCCTTTTAATGCTACAGCCTTATAATCTTTAACTTTACTTTGCAATATATATTTAATTCCCTTAAAATTGTATTCATGGATGATTTCTTGATGTTAGCTCAGTAAGCATACCTTAACCTTAAGCTCACACTATTTCTTATTTAGGGATATGACTTTATATTTTAAAGTCAAGAGACCCAAATATCGCCAATTTTAAATACAAGGTGTTTCTTCAACTGACTCAAGATGACATGAAATATAACACTAAGAATAACTTCAGAAAATACAAATAGAACATATGATTTCTACTTTTTTGGCATAAATGAAAAAATATTATATATTTTCCTGCACAAAGTATTTCAACTTATAAAGAAATAAATTTTTCACCTAAGCTTTACTTTCCATTCTCAAATCTAGACTCTGAAAAAAACTATCAAAACTTCATATCAGAGGAGAAAAGTTTGAGCAGTTCAAATATAAAGATCTATCTGCTTTACAAAAACCAATACTTATTTGTACAGAATTAAAATTGGCAAATCAATGTGGCTGAGGCATTTTATTATAGGCTATGTTTTATAGAAATCATGTTTTATATATCCGCAAGGACAAGTGACAGATGCTCTAGAGGTACTGCAAAGTCATTGGAAGGGGAACATGCAGAAGCATGAACCAATTTCAATCTAGAATTTGGGTCTTCACTAACCCTTATTTGATTAATGCCCTATTAAATTCCCAGAGGTTTCCTATAATTCTCCTCTATAGTATTATCACAATGATACTTGTACAATTATGTGATTATTTTTCTATCTCCACTATCTAGAATCTAAATTCCATGAGAATAAGAACCATGTTTGTCTTGTTTATTGAATCTCCCATGCTTGGCATAGAATAGGCACATATTCCCTGCTATCACATACCACATGCTAATTAGTACATGGCATCCTAGGTGACTCTAGATTCTATTAATATCACTTGCATTAGTTTTCTATTGCTGCTGTAATGAATCACCACAAATTCATTAGTTTAAAACAGCATGCAAGGGGTGCACAGGTGGTTCAGTGTTAAAATGCTTGCCTGCCATGCAGGAGATCCAAGTTCAATTTCCAACCCATATGTAAAAAAACACACACACATATATTATCTTATAGTTTTAGAGGTCAGAAGTGCAAAATGTTTCTCAGTGGGCTAAAACCAAGGTGTTAAGTCTGGAGGCTCGTGATGAGACCTTAGAAGGAAATGATGAAACTGTTCTTAGAAATTTGAGGAAAGGAAATCCTTGCTATAAAGTTGCAAAGAACTTGGTGAAATTCAGTATTAATGTTGGATGGAAGACAGAACTTCAAAGTAATAAACTTGGATATTTAGCTGAAGAGATTTCCAAGCTAAGCATGAAGCTTATAATGAGCCTATCTAAATAATGTTTTCTGAAAGTAGGGTCAGAAGTGACCCTACCCCAACGGGAAATTCAGTCTTCAGAGAACAGGGCTTCATGTGAGTAACTGAACAACCCTTTGCTAAAGAGGGTGTGGTTGAACATGGATTCAGATAGCCATTTCTATGGAAGTCAGGATTGGAGATGCAGTTATTCAGGAAGGATCTGTGGAAATTTATTATGTCTTATGGTTTGGATACCTGTGAAATTCATGCAAAGTCTATATCAGCAAACTTTCTGTCAGCCGGGACTAAAAGGACAGGGAAGGGATAATTAAAGAAAGAATGACTTCAAGGGCACACTCAGGGAAGGTGAAATCTGAACTGAAGAGATCTTCTTTGGCCGAGAAAGCAGGCCCACTCATGTTTATGGAAAGGGCAGGTTTACCTCTGAGTTTGGAGGGGACAGTCTATCTGCCCCTGGACTTGTAAGGGGCAAAATTTCCACCCTATTCAGGAAAAGTGCTGCCACCCCAATGCTCAAAGATGGTAGAGCCTGAGCCCCAGCATGCACAGAAATCGTGGCCCCCAACCCAATGCACAGACATGGAGCCTGTGTCCCAGCAGGTGTAGAGAGCCTGGCCATGATCCTAATACTTGGAGAGAATGGGGCCTGTGTTCCAGCATTCAAGGAGAGATTCTTGACTGTGACCCCAATCCTAGCGTTCACAGAGAGATTAGCTACAACCCTGGTGCTAATCTCTTTGTGAACCTTTACCCATGTTAGTGGAGAGCATGGCCAATGAGCAGGTACTTGGAAGGAGTGGGGCTATTTCTCCATCAGGCCTGAAGGACAAAACATTGATCCATAGATGATTCTCAGGCCTTGAAATCTAATGGAGTTTGCCCTGCTGCATTTCAGAATTGCTTGGGGCCCATGATCCCTGTTTTCCTTCCAACTTTTTTCTATTGGAATGGGAATGTTTATCCTATGCATGTTCCTCCTTTATATATTGGTAGTAGATAACTTGTTCTCTAGGTTTCACAGGTCCACAGATGGTCTATTCTATACCCATAACCAATTTTGATCAGACTTTGTACTTAGCATTGTTACCAAAATGACTTAAGACTTTTGGGATACTGTGATGGAATTCATGTATTTTTCAAATAGAAAGAACATGTCTTTTGAGGGACCAGAGGGTAGACTGCAGTGGTTTGGAGCTATGTATCCCACAAAAACATGTTCTTAAGCTTAATTCATTCCTGCGAATGTGAACTCATTTTATGTAAGACCTTCTGATGATATTACTTCAGGTAAGGCATGGCCCACTTAATCAGTATGAGTCTTAATCTTATTACTTGGAGTCCTTTAGAACAGAAAGAAATTGAGACAGGTAAAAAGCCATTGGAAGCAAGAAACTGAAAGTCAACAGAAGTTGGCAAAGAAGGGCAAGGCCATTAGAGGCCACCATGCTCATTTCTGTGTATGGAGTCAAGGCCAGTATGCCAGTCCTTGGGAAGAAAACATTGCCTTGATGATGCCTGGATTTGTACCTCTAGTCTCAAAACTGTAAGTCAACAAATTCTCACTGTTTAAGTAAACTCATTGCATAGTACTTGATTTAGCAATGAGGAAACTAAAGATGTTGTCATATGAATAACCTTTAAGGTAAAATTTCTTTTAACATACTTGATTGTGAGAAACCAAAATATTAATTATAGTTACTATCTACTTAGTACTTAATGTGTACTGGATAGCCTACTAAATGCTCATTACCTAGATTAACTTTACAATGGAGTTGTTATCCCTATTACATAGAAAACTGGTACAAAGGTAGAAACATTAAATAATTTTCTCAAGGTCGCATCTTTAGTGAGTAGAGGAATCACCATTTGATCCCTAAATCCATGTTATTATAACCATCATATCACACTGCTCTGCTCCTACAGTATAGGCATGAACATTTGGTCTAATATGAATAACCCTAGGAGAAGTCAACAGACAACGTTCTTGAGCTTAATCTCAAACCAGCCTGTGACCTCCCCATAATCCCATTGCTTGTTCATTTCTGCCTTGTATTAATCATTTTTTTCTGGGTTATATTGCAGTAACAAATGACCTCAAAATCTTTGTGGCTTTCAACAAAAAAGATTAATTTCTCACTCACATTGCATGTACATCACTAGCAACTCCTATCTTGAATAAGCTGGTCTCCTGGCAGAGGAAAACAAAGATGCAAAATATGCAATGGTTCTTGAAGCTTCTGCTTCAGAAGGACATGCATCAGTTCTGCTCATTTTTCTTTGTTCAAAATAAGTCACAAGGACAGGCATGATTTCCATGAAACAGAGAGGTATACTCCTCCCTCAGAAAAGGCTGTAAATTTTGGAAACAATAATAAAATATACATCAAGCTTCTTGCTTCATGTTTCATTCCTCTGACTTACTCCAAGTCCTCTCATTCAGCATCTCTGTCCACTGGCTTCTCTAGCTCTCAAACTCAACCTACATCTGTGCTTTGTAGCAATGTACTACTTTTCTCTTCCTCCTCATATTAGTGTTTTCCAGATGCACATCTGTTAAATGAACCCCATCATCTAAGTCTGGGGATTTCTCCCTATAAATGGCTCTAACAGAGCCCCAGTGTCCAGGGATCCACTTCTCTGGCATTAGTTTACATGGACATTTCCTAAATTTACATGACTTGTGTCTGAATCTCCAAAAAAAGAGCACATTCCAAACTTAAACAATGGATTGCCCTAAGGAAGGATCTCCAAATATATGATAAAAACATACTCCAGTTATAGGAAAAATTAACCACGAAGAAAAATCTTCTTGAGTATAACTTCCACTTCTGTCTAATTCCTTGCACCTGCACAGGCTACAGACCTTTTTACAGGTGTGAAGAGAAATTGTTGTTTTTTTTATGTTTATGTAAAATAAAATAAATTCATCTTGTATTACTGAAATGCCTATTTTTAAGTTAATTTTAAGATTAGTTGTGAGTTTGTATGAGTCTATATAATTTTTTAATGTTTTATATCAAAATCTGATGTTTATGTTGTACATATATGCTTTAAATTATATAGCGAATTTGCCATTTGTCATGTCAAGAAAGCACTTAACTGATTATTCTGAAAAGGTGTCCATTATATCCTCTAAATTCACAAAATTTATCAACATCAGCAAGATCCTTAAATAGTTCCTTATAAGAGAAGAAGTTAGTGTTTTAGACCCACATACCTCATTTCTCTGAAATATTCACCTGGAATATCCCTTAATCACTTCAAACCCAATGTGTCTAAATATATCAATCATTTACAATCCATTTCCTCATTTCCACCCTTTACCTCACTCCTACTTCCACACCCATTACTAATCCACTCTTTCTTTATTCCCCCAATTGTCAAAATGTGCCATCACTCTCCCAGGTGTCCAAGACAGAAAACTGGGAGTCATAATACAATCTTCACACCTACTTCACAGACTTAGTTATCAAACCCTCTCAGCTGAACACTTTGCAGAGCCCTTCAATGATCACCATTTCCACTATTTGCGCCTTCACTGTATCTTTCTAAAATGTTTATAGTAACCTCTTTTGTGGCCTCTCTCTTTACTCTTGGCTGCAGTGAGATATTTATCAAATGCAGAGATTTATGAAATCCCATTATGTCACTTTATCATTCAAAATATGTAATTATTATATTTACCATTTATCAAGACTACCACCAGGAATCATTCTAAAAATTTTACGTTACAACTTACTAAGTTCTCACTGCAACCCAGTAATGGAGGTACTGATTTTATCTTGGATGTGAGCCAGTTATACACAAAGAGGCTAAATAGTTTGCCCAAGGTTAAAGGACTAGACTAAAGCCTCAGATTTAAACTCGGGCAGCCTGCATTCAGAGCCTACCTTCCAAACTACCATACTATATTATATTTTATGTCTACTTATAATTATTTGCTACACAGAGATAATGGCTTCCCTTTACTTCAGAATAAATTGAAAAGACACAGAAGACCCTTTGTGCTATGCCTCTTTTTCTTCTTTTTTGCCTCATCTTTCTCTACTCACACTTGAACCAAATGTTTATATCCACAGTATGCATCATTCTCTGTCAAGCTCCCTAATGCCCCCATGCCTTTGTTTGCACCATTATCTCTGCTTGGAGGATTTTTCCTTTTCCTTTCTTTCCTGCTCACTTCTCAAGACTTGATACAAATATCATCTCCACAAATATTTCTTCATCTAAGGTGCTTGTTTCTATGTGGCCTTTGTATCTTGTTTCTACCCCCATCATCACCTTTGTATCACACCTTATAGACATAGCTCAAGTACTTGTCTGTCTTTTCACAAACTGGGGAGCTATTTGAGAACAAGAATTATGTATTTTATCTTTGTAGTATCAGAACTTATCAGAGCGCTGGATACAAAGAAAGTATTCAAGAAATGTCTTTATAAACAGATGGAATGGTAGATGGACGAATATACCTTGGAGTTGTGCCATTCAATATGGTAACCATTAGCCATCAGCCATGGCCATTGAGCACTTAAAATGTGGCTGGTCTAAATCTAGATGTATTTTAAGTATAAAATATACACTGGATTTTGAAAACTATGGAGAATGAAAAGAATATAAGATATTTCATTAATAATTTTATACTGATTTTTGTTAAAATGATAATCATCTGGGTTACATAAAATCTATCATAAAAATCAGTTTAACCTGTTTCTTTTTACTTTTTTAATGCAGCTACTAGAATATATTAAATTACATACATGGTTTGCATTTCATTTCTTTTGAACAGTGCTGTCTTGGAGAAATGGATTCAAAATGTTAGTAGATGTTGGTTAGAAATGTCGTTTGGGGCCACAAGATCGTGACTTTGATGTGGTGTGGATTATTTAGCATGAAGTCCAGCTGAAGAGAAGATTCAAACTAAAGACGATAAAGAGTAATGTCCATGGCAGCATCTAAACAGGACCCCTAGATTGTGCCATTGCTGAAAGTTAGCATTTGTCAGGAAGACTACTCGTTTAGGAGGTAGAAGTTACAGGCAAGTTTACTTTAGAGTGAGAATCTGTAAGATAATTCATAAACAAAATGAAAGTAGGCACTCCAGGCCATAAAACTGAAACTATGTAGGTGTTTTATAACCTGAACTCCAAGGGAGGGATGGGAGCAAGAGGGATCTAGTCAACAATGAAATATAAGTCACAAAACAATCCAAACACACACATGAGCCTCTGTATACCCCAGTACCTGAGGCATAGGAGTTATTCAGTTAATACTTGTGGAATGAATGAATGATTCAATCAATCAACCATTCAAATCGATCAATTAGAAGTAAAGCAAGTCAATAAGAAATGAGAACATTTGTATTTCATGATGAACTAGCAATGTAACTTGAGTTTGAAATAAGTTTAGCCTTCTGATTCCTATAGCTCTCATTCATAGACAGATTTCTGTGTTGTGAACCCAAGTAGAAGCGCATTTTCTTACACTGGGTTTGTTTAAGAAAATGCAATCCAGGTTTGTAGAGCTCTAATTTCTTCTCTAAATGCCTGTTTTTTTTTTGTTGTTGTTGTTGTTGTTGTTTTCTGTTGTTTAAGTCTGTATTTTGTTATTGTTTTGTTTTGCTTTGCTTTGTTTTCTTTGTTTTGCTTTGATTTCAAGTCCAAAAATCTGAAACAAAATGTTTAACAGTCATGGGATCTGAACAGGAATTCTTGAATCTAAGGAAACCTTACTTATCCAGGTCCAACTTATCTAGAAACTTTAAATATCTAAGAAAGAGAAAGTAATTAACTGAGATGTTGAATCACAAATATGGATTTCTCAAAATCCATGCATTGGAACCCATACACTTTACTCATAGAGATGAATTTGCTATCTAGATTTACCTGCTAATGAAAAGTAGATTCAGAAATAATTATGAGTTTTGAAAACTTATGGGACATAGCACTTTATGCCATGAAAGAAGTAATATTTTCAGTCTTAATCTACAGATAAGGAAATCAAGGATTGAAAAGGATAGCTTCATATTCATGTGTCTGACTCCAAGCATAGCAATATTAACTGTCATCCTATATTAATTTATAGCAGATTAATAGAACCACCACTAAAGATGGATACACCAGCAGTGATAGAAAGTGATAGCTAAATGATCTGATGAATAAGGCATAATCTCTGCCTTGTTTGGATCTGTAAACAAATAATTACAAAACAATGCGACTTAGTTCTCTTATAAAGTTACACAAAAATTGCAAAAAAATGTTGACCCATACCATTAACCTTTCTGAAGACTTTTATTTCATCATGAGGCTTCAATCAATTGTCTATTATCCTTTCCTATCAGCCTGCAGAACTCCCTGTAATATCTCTTATAGGGCTTGCATAGGGGAATGAGCTCCCTCAGCTTTTTTAAATCTGGGAGCATCTTAATTTTTCCCTCATTTTTGAAAGATAGTCTTACCAGATATGGAATTCTCACTTGGCAACTTTTGCTTTCAGAATTTTAAATATGTCATCCCACTGCCTTCTAGTCTCCATGGTTTCTGATGAGAAATTGGCACTTTGAGGCTCCCTTGTACATAACGTATTGCTTCTTTCTTGTAGTTTTTAGAATTCTCTCATTATTTAGGCATTTGACAATTTATGTCACAGTGTAGGTCTATTTGGGAATACTCTGTGGTATATTGAGCATGTTTGACGTGCATATTTATGTCTTTAAATTTGGGAAGTTCTTAGCCATTTTTTCTATAAACATTCTCTGTGCCCCTTTCTCTCTTTATTTGCCTTCAGAAGTTCACACAATATTGGTATGGTTGATGGTGCCCCACAATTTCTTCAGGCTCCATTGACTTCAGTCTTTTTTCTTTCTGCTTCTAAGACTGAATGATTTCAATTTACTTATCTTCAACCTGACTGATCCTTTCTTCTGCCAACTCCAATCTGCTGGTTTCCCCTTCTAGGAAATTTTTTTATTTCTGGTTCTCTGTTGTTCAGCTCTTTTTTATTCTTTTCAAGATTTGTCTCCCTTTATTGATCTTTCTTTCTATTTATCTAATGTTTTCATAATTTTCTTTAGTTCTTTGTCCATGCTTTCCTCTAGCTCTTTGGGCCTATTTATGACCATTTCTTCAAAGTCTTTAACTGGGATGTCCTATGTCTGATCCTCTTTGTTGATGGTTTCTAATGCTTTAATCTTCTCTGCATGTGCCATCACCTTCTGTTTCTTTGTTTTGCAATCTTTTGTTGCAACCTGATATTAAAATTTTGATATTTTAATGTATTATCATTGGAATTTAGACTTTGAGATATCTGGTACTGAAGCTTGTATCCAAGCTAGTTTCATAACAGAGCTCTCCTTGAATTCTGGGAGCTAATAAAAAAGAGAAAAGAATTTTAAAAAGTAAAAATATTTCCCAGTCTTTGCAGATCGACTTGTGTGAGTGTTCTCCTTCAGAGTTTATCCATACAGTGAGTTTAGAGAATAGCTCCAGGCCAAGGCATAAGGAACTCTCTGATCTTTTGTGTACACTCACCTTGTCTTGGACATGTGAATGTGGCCCTAGGAATTCCTCAGTGTACACAGATGCAGTGTCCACCCCTTCCCCAAGAAACAGTTTCTGCATGGCCCAGGGCACTGTACTTTGTATCTCAGAAATGAATCCCTTGCCCCAGGCATCTAAGACTTGACTACTGTCTCAACATTCTTTAGGTGAACTTATGTGAGAGAACCTGTGATGAGGGTCA
The DNA here is from genome assembly GCA_004026745.1 of Myrmecophaga tridactyla. NCBI lineage: Eukaryota > Metazoa > Chordata > Mammalia > Pilosa > Myrmecophagidae > Myrmecophaga > Myrmecophaga tridactyla. The sequence goes on from PVIY010006797.1 coordinate 68,474, forward strand.
GGTTCAGTCCCTCAGGCTGCCACAAACAGATTGTCACAGATATATGTTAGTGTGTGCACGAGGGTTACTCTGTTCTTTCCACAACTAGGAACCATACAGGGGAGAGCATGGGCTAGCTCTGTGCCAAACCAATGAGTGGACGGAGCAAGGGCCATGCAGGGTGCCAGGAGATCCTACCATTTTTAAGTTGCCTTTTTTTTGATTCAGTGCTCACCTGCTACTGTTTTCTGAATCTTTGAATAGGGTGTTTCTGCTAGTTCTTATTGGTTGTTCAAAGCTTCTGTGTGGGACAGAGCCTTGTAGCTTCTCACTCTATCTTTATTGGGATAAAGAGGTCCTGGTCTCCTTACCAATACCTTGCTTTGGGACCTTTTCTATCCACAAAACCATGGGCCAATAAATTTCTGTTGTTTAAACCGACACAATCTGTGGTATGTGTGACAGCAATTCTGGCAAACTAAGGCAGGGTATCTTAAATCAAAGGATTCTTTCTGGTGATTCTGGATATACAATAACATTTTATTACATACTATATTGTAATTTGCAGTGTACTTACATAAACACTAATAATTAGACTTACAACAATTCCTTGGGGGAAATAGAGAGCTATAATTATTATTTTACAGAGTGGAAAAATTAAGCTCAAATTAGAGACTTGTCAATGGTCACACAACAAATGGGTTGTAAACCCAGCCCAAACCATAATTTTCAGACTCCAATTTGGGGTTTCTTTTCACTAAACCCTATTTGCTGCTGTTAGTTTTTGGTATAAATTCCACATCAGAGAGAGTATGAATTTTGACTTGATTTATTGAAACTGAAACATTCAAATGAGCCTGGAATTAATTCACATCAGTCAAACTTTCAGGAGTTGAAGCCACTGAGATAAGTGTTAGAGACTCCTAACTAGTTATTTAACCTCTTTTAACAGCACCAAAAACCAAAAGTTTATCTGCAACCAGGCTGTCTTTCAGATGTATAGGTCAGCCTGGAATAGTCAAAATTATCAACCTTCAAGGCTTTGTGACATGAAAGGTCTTTTCTAACAAAGCCCATTAAAAGGATTCTGAGCCCTTGAGGCTAAAACCAAATGTGACATTCTGCTAAATTCAATCATTATTTGCTTCTGTGCATTTGTTTGCCATTATTTTCTATGACCTTTTTGTAAGATTTATGTTGAAATTTCCCATATTGAAAGACCAAAATGAATTCACTGTAAATTCTTTGGTTGGATGATTGATAGCTATCTGAATGAAATTCAAAAGAAGGAGAAGGTAAAGGTAGACATGGAATAAAAAAGAACTTGCCTTCAATTAATCATATTTTCTGTTTTTTATGAAATTGGAAGCACAAGATTGCTAAAACAGAACTACCCCTTTTAGAAAAACGGCAGTATCCTTGTGAATCTCTGGACTTCTTTCATTCAGGAAAATGCAAACGTGGGTAGTACAATATTATGAATATATGATATCCTTGAATATGCGTTATAGGAAGGTCAGATACAAAGTATTAGATAGCTAACAAGTAATTTTGCTGAGTTTATATTGTAACTAATATCCAGAAGTATCCTAATCAACAACTTTAAATGTTACCTTTAAATATTACAAACTACGTTGAGTAAATCATCTCTATTTTAGAATTTCCCTTTCCCTCTACCTAACAAAAACAACAAAAAAGATGCTGAATCAATTAGCATCTGCTGCATAGCAAATAACCTTGAAATTTAGTAGTATAAACCAACAACCATCTATTTAGGTAAAGATTATGTGAGTTATCCATGCAGTTCTTCTGATCCAGACCAGTTTGCTGGATTACCTCTTGGATTCTTTCATGAGTTTTGTATTTAGTGGGTTGGTCTACTGGAGACTATGTGACATAACATCTCTCATTCACATATTTGGAAATTGGCAGGCATCACCCAGGGCATCAGGGATAAGTAGGCCGCAAATTGCAAATCCACTATTTGGTTAGCCTGGATTTCTACACATGGTGCCATAGAGTTACAAAAGATGCATTAGAGAACAAACCCCACTGTTCAAGTGTTTCTCAAGGCTCTGGTTGCACCCTATTTGTTAAAATCCTATTAGCCAAAGCAATCCAGCCCTATGGATTTTGGACTCTTCCATTCTCATGGTTGCATGAGACACCTTTATAAGTCTCATATTTACAGATCTTCCTGCTGGTTCTGCTTCTCTAGAGAACCTTGACTAATACAGCTTCATGCCAGAAGAGGTTCTTGAGAAACAGAATCTTAAAAATTGGTTTTTATAATTGGTTTTCTACTCTGACTAGATTCAGACGCACTAATGACTCTGTTTCCAATAATCAAGATGGCACTGACAGTCCATGGTGTGAGTTGGCAAAAGATATACTCAAAATATCACCATTAGATTCTGTTAATTGTATGCTTATAGGAGACAAGGCTCTGGGTGATAATGTTTTTGACAACTTTACAGAGTTTTGTGGAATTAAGAGGTATAATGATGTTGGGTAACTGTTGTCAGATATGCTTCATACAGTGATAAGGTAAATGATGAACTGAAGGCTTCAAATTTAAAACTTCAGTGCCATATGAATAATGTAAAAGATTCCATGTGTGCCCTGAAAGAAAATCTTTTTCCTGTGTTCACAGATTTGAGATCTCTGAAAAGCAAACACAAAGTCTCATTATACAAGTAGCAGATTTACAATGTAAACTAAAATCTCAACCTTACAGGGCCTCTGCTGTTAAAGTAAGTTCTTTGATTGGAGAAGAATGGGATACTGAACCATGAAATGGTGATATATGGCTTGATAATGATGACAATGGAGTGACCAGATCCCTGAGATCTGCTGAGCCTTTGCTAAATAGATCTGTAATGGAATGCCCTAAAGAAAGGGCTTCTCACCCTCCAGGCTTCCTTGAAGAAACAACTTCTCAGCCTTCAATCTCCTCAGAGGAGTCTGCCATCAACTTCCACCTAATGAGATCAACCCTTCACTGCCTGCAAATCCGTTCACCAACTCCCCTGCTTCACTCCTCCTTCTGAAGCAACTAATCCTGCTTCACCAGGTGAATGGAAAGCCCTGAGGTAATTGGCTGAAAGACACTTCTATTACTTTTCATGACTCACAGTCACCACCCCTCTTTTCATCAAGGCCTATAACTAGAATTAAAGTCCCAACAGGCCTCGAAACTTGAAGTACAAAGTGTGACCCATAAGGGAGTATGCTATACACCAAAAGAACTGCATGAGATTTCTAATCTATATAGACAGAAATCAGGGGAATATGTATGGGAATGGGTATTAAAGGTGTAGGATAAGGTGGAAAGAATATATAGTTGGATCAACAAAATTTATTGATATGGACCCGCTAAGCAGAGATTCTGCATTCAATATTGTAGCTCAAGGGATTAGAAAAGGCATTAACAGCTTTTTTGCATGGTTGACTGAAACATGGATCAAAAGGTAGCCAACATTACCTGAGGTTGAAATGCCAGAACTGCCCTGGTATAATGTAGATGAGGGGATCCAGAGGCTTAGAGAGATTGGAATGTTAGAGCAGATTTATCATGGAAAACCTGCTTACACATGCCAGGAATGTCCATGGGACACATCTTTCACCAGAACTCTGAGAAATAAATTTGTGAGACTAGTTCATTAATTCATGAGGAGCTCTGTAGTTGCCCTTCTCTGTAAGTCAAATATTACTGTAGGACCTACTGTCACTGAGCTGAAATCCTTAAACACAATGGAGATGACCAGATCCCAAGTTGGCAGAAACCATGTGGTGACAGTTAATCACGATAGACAAGTTGGGCATGGCGTTCATAAGGGATGGCAGACTCAAAGCATCAGTCAAAATAATCTGACTCACAGGGACTTGTGTCAATGGCTAGTAGAACATCAGGTACCTAGAAGTAAAATAAATGGTCAGTCTATAAACTCTTTCTTGAGCTGTATAAGAAGAATAATTCTAGGTCAAGTGAATAGAAGTCTAACTTGAATTATAAAAACAGAAAATCATGGCCTCTTAATCAATTCCCAGACAGACCCAGAGGTCCTTAAATGTGGGGAGGGCTGCATATCTTTGGGGATGGATGCTTCTACACTGCCCAAAAGTTATACTGTTAACCTTCCTCCCAGCTTTCCCAAGGAGACCTATGGCCTTTTACCAGGGTGACTGTGTACTGGTGAAAAAGAAATGATCATTTGGGAGATTATTAGCCACTAGCTCAGAAGTGACACTAATTTCAAGAGACCCAAAATATCACTCTGGTCCACCAGTCAGAGTAGGGGCTTATGGAGGTCAGGTAATCTATGAAGTTTTAGCTCAAGTCCATCTGATAGTGGGTCCAGTGGGTTCCTGGGCCCATTCTGTAGTTATTTCCCCAGTACCAGCATGCATAATCGGAATTGACATACTCAGAAATTGGCAGAATCCCCACATTCGTTCTCTGATTTATGTAGTGAGGGCTATTATGGTAGGAAAGGCCAAGTGGAGCCACTAGAACTACCTCTACCTAGCAAAATAGTGAATCAAAAGCAATACCATATTCCTGGAAGGATTACAGAGGTTAATGCCACTCTTAAGGACTTCAGGTGTGCAGGGGTGGTGATTCCTACTACATTCTCCTTCAATTTTCCTATTTGACCTGTGCAGAAAACAGATGGGTCTTGGAGAATAACAGTAGATTATCATAAACTTGACCAGGTGGTGATTCCAATTGCACCTGCTGCCCCAGATGTGGTATACTGCTTGAGCAAATCAACTCATACTCTGGTATGCAGCTATTTATCTGCCAAATCCTTTATCTCAATAGCTGTCAGTAAGGACCACTAGAAACAGTTTGCATACAGTTGGCAAGGCCAACAATATACCTTCACTGTTCTGCCTCAGGGATATATCAACTCTTTTGTCCTATGTCAGACTCTTGTCCACAAGGATCTTGATTGTTCCTCCCTCCCACAAGACATCACACTGGTCCATTATATTGATGATAGGCTGATTGGACCTAGTGAGCAAGAAGTAGCAACTGCTTTAGACTTATTGGTAAGGCTTTTGCAGATCAGAAGATGGGAGATAAATCTAACGTACAGGGGTCTTCCACCTCAGTGAAATTTCTAGGTATCCAGTGGTGTGGAGCATGTCAAGATATCCCTTCTAAGGTAAAGGATAGGCTGTTGCATCTGGCCCCTCCTATGACCAAAAAATAAATAAGGATGTTGCCTGGAGCCTTTGGCAGACAAATCACAATACAGACCCTAAGGATTTAGAGCAAAGTTTTACTGTCCACTGCAGATAACAACTCTTCTTTTGAGAAACAGTTTTTAGCCTGATACTGGGTCTTAGAAGAGACTGAACGCTTAACCATGGGCCACTTAGTTACCATGAGCACTGAGCCGCCTATCATGAGGTGGATGTTGTCTGACTCACCAACTCATAAAGCTGGGTGCACACAGAAGCATTCTCTCATAAAATGGAGATGGTATATTAGAGATAGGGCTCAATCAGATCCTGTAGGCACAACTAAGTTACATGAGGAAATGGCCCAAATGCCCATGGCCCCCACTCCTACCACATTACCTTCTCTTTCTCAGACCAGAGCTATGGCGTTCTGGAGATTTCCTTACACTCAGTTGACTGAGGATGAGAAAATTTGGGCCTGGTTTATAGATGGTTCTATGCAAGAATATGCAAGGACCACCTGGAAGTGGATAGCTACAGCACTACAACCTCATTCTGGGATGTCCTTAAAGGACAGTGGTGAGCAGAATTTTTCCCAGTGGGTGGAACTTTGAGCAGTTCACCAGTTTGTTCATTTTGCTTGGGAATAGAACTGGCCAGAGGTGTGTTTGCATACTATTCACAGGCTGTTGTGAATGGTTTGATTGGTAGTGGATAAGATCACCATCCTATGGATACAAGTCATCCTCTTTCCTCAGCCACTCCTGCCATTGCCCAATATGCTCGTGAACGAAGTGGGTATGGTGGTAGGGAGGAAGGTTATGCATGGGCTCAGCAACATGGACTTCCACTCACCAAGGCTGACCTGGCTACAGCTACTGCTGAATGCCCAATCTGCCAGCAACAGAGGCCCACATTCAGTCCCCAATATGGCACCATTCCCCAAGGTGATCACCTTGTTATCTGGTGGCAGGTTGATTACATTGGACCACTTCCAACATGGAAGGGGCTGTGATTTATTCTAACTGGAATAGACACTCCAGATATGGGTTTGCCTTCCCTGCATGCAATGCTTCTGCAAAAACTACCATGCATGGACTTACAGAATGCCTTATTCACTGTTATGGTATTCCACGCAGAATTGCTTCTGATCAAGGAACCCACTTCACAGCAAATTAAGTGCAGGAATGGGTACCTGCTCACGGAATTCTCTGGTCTTACCATGTTCCCCATTATCCAGAGACATCTGGGTTGATAGAACATGGAATGGCCATTTGAAGACCCAAGTACAATGCCAACTAGTTGGCAATACTTTTCAGGGCTGGGGCAATGTTCTCCAGGAGGCTACGCATGCTCTGAAGCAGCATCCACCCTATGGTGCTGTTTCTCCCATAGCCAGGATTCACACCTCTGTGAAATAAGGGATGGAAATAGGAGTGGCAACACTCACTATGACCAGTAGTGATCCACCAGGAAAATTTTGCTTCCTGTCCCTGAAATCTTAAGCTTTGCTGGCCTCCAGGTCTTAGTTCCAAAAAGAGGGGTGCTCCTTCCAAGGGACACAACAATGATTCCATTGAACTGGTAGTTAAGACTGACACCTGTCCACTTTTGACTTCTCATGCCACTGAATCAACAGGCAAGAAAGGAGATCACTGTTCTGTCTGGGGTGATTGATCCTAACTATCAAGGGCAAATAGCACTGCAACTACACAATGGTGAAGAAGGGTTTTTCTGATATACAGGGGATGTCCTAGGGCATCTCTTAGTACTGCCATGCCCTGTGATTAAAGTCAATGGAAAAGTACAGCAACCCAATCCAGGCAGGACCACCAATGGCCCAGAAACTCCAGGAATGAAGGTCTGGGTCACCCCACCTGACACAGAACCATGGCCAGCTGAGATGTTTGCTGAGGGTAAAAGGAACATAGAATGGTTAATAGAAGAAGGTAGCTATAAATATGAACTATGACCATGTGACCAGTTACCAAACTGAGGACTGTGATTGTAGGCATATTTCCTCCCTGTTTTGGTATAAGTATGTTTGCATTCGTACATAAGTAAATATCTTATTTTCCTCTTATATAAGTTGTATTGTTCATGTTATAGTATTTAAGTCATAGGATAAGATGTTTAAGAGTGAATGTTACCTAAGGTCTTGCACCCTATTCTGGAGAGATGCAGTGCATTTCTGATTGTATGCAGGACAGTTCAGTATTGTTAAGTGAAACGTATGTCTGTCATTGTGTTCTATTTGGAATTTAAGCATATTTCAAGGTGATGTGTATAGCTGACAAGCTGAAAAGGGGTGGACTTTGATAGTTAGGTTCTGCTGTCAGCTTGTCCAAATGATTATGTACAGTTGTCTGGTCAGGCAAACTGGCCTAATCATTGCTGCAAGGATATTTCATGGCTGGTTGATAAACCTGAAAGCTGGTGTATTAAGTCATCAGTCAGTTGATTGCATCTGTGACTGATCACATCTTTAATCAGCTAAGGTGTGCACTTCACAACAAGATAATTCAATCAGCTGAAGGCTTTTAGGGAAGAAGAGAGACTCCTTCACTGCTTCTTCAGCCAGCAAGCCTCTTATGTGGAGTTTGTCCAGACCTTTCATCAGAGTCACAAGCTTCACAGCCTGCCCTACAGATTTTGGACCCTACCATATCCATGAAATTTATAAATCTCCTATTTACAGATTTCTCCTGTTCATTTTGTTTTTCTAGAGAACTTACATGGAAATGCCCAATTTAAAGGGATGAGGAAGTAGATTCCACTTCTTGAGAGAAGAAGCTACAGAATTACACTGGAAAGGGGTGGGACTAAAGGATGGAAAGAATTTGTGGTCATTTATCCAATCTACTATAGGGACAAAACCTATTATTGAAATATCTTCAAAACCCTAAAAATCAAAGAAACAAAAAATGCTGCAGCAGAGCTCAGCAATTAAACTCAACCAAATCTACCAGAATTCATGGTTTAAAAAAAAAAATCCTAAGAATTTATATTAATACCCCAAATCTTGATGGAAGAACATTAGACTGAATCCTTCTCTTGTTCCTCTTCCTGAGGTTAGTGGAATTGGCAGAAGGTTTTTAAAAATGTTTTTTACTTCCTCTTACAGAGAACAGATTTCTACTACTGCTCTCAAAAGAATAATATAAGAGTTCAGGATATCCTCAGAAGAGAGAAAAAGATTTCTGTCTACTCATCTCTTCTGCCCCTGTACTGCTTTCTCTCTCTTTCCCCAATTCCTGTTGTTTGGAGAAAAAATATTGTAGGAAGAGTTAATGTCACCCATTCTTTATAAATTAATGAAATATAGAATAAAAGAAAATAAAGAGTATTAACAAAACCGAAGTTGGTCCTTTGAAAAGATTAATAAAATTGACAAATCCTTATAGTTAAAACGACAAAAAGAAAGAGAGAAGATGCAAATAAGTAAAATAAGAAATAAGAAGTAGGACATTTCAAATAACCTCATAGAAATTGAAAGGATCATAAGAGGATGTTATGAACAACTTCAAGCCAACAAATAAGACAACCTAGATAAAATGGACAAATTCCTAGAAACACACAAAGAACTTTCACTGACTAAAAGAAATGGAAGATCTCAAAGGACCAATTAAAGTAAAGAGATTGAATTAATCATCAAAAACCTTCCAGCAAAGAAAAGTCCAGATCCAGATGGCTTCATGGGTCAATTCTATCAACTGTTCAAATTAAAAATAATACCAATCCTGCTCAAACTCTTCCAAGAATTGAACAGGAGGGAACACTAGCTAACTCATTTCAAAGGCCAGCATCATCATAATACCAAAGCCAGATAAAGGCACTACCAGAAAAGAAAATTATAGACCAATATTTCTTTTGAATGATTATTTAAAAATCCTCAACAACTGCAAATAGAATCTAACAGCACATAAAAAGGATACTACACCATGATCAAGTGGGCTTTATCCTAAGTACGCAAACATAGTTGCACATAAGAAAATCACTTAACATAATGCACCACATTAACAGAACAAGGGAAAAGAACACATGATCACTTGACTTGAAACCAAAAACACCTCTGACAAAATTAGACACCCCTGCAAGATAAAAATACTTTGAAAACTAGAATAGATGAAAATTTCCTAAACATGATAAAAAGGGGTATATGAAAAATCCACAGCTAACATCACACTCGATGGGGAAAGACTGTAGGCTTTCCCTCTAAAATCTGGAACAAGACAAGGATGCCCACTGTCATGACTGTTATTCAGTACTGTACTGAAAATTCTAGCCAAAGCAACAAAGTTTATTTTTTAAGAAATGAAAGGAATTCAAATTAGAAAGGAATGCATAAAATTTTCCATGATTGCAGATGACATGATCCAATATATAGAAAGTCCTGAAAAATTTACAACAAAGCCCCTACAGCTAATAAATGAGTTCAGCACAGTGGCAGGGTACAAGATCAACATGCAAAAATCAGTTATGTTTTTATAGACTAGTAATGAACAATCTGAGGAGGATCTCAAAGACAAGCTCCAATTTACAATAGTAACTAAAAGAATCAAATATGCAGTAATAAATTTAATCAAGGATGGAAAGGATTTATACATAGAAAACTATAAAACATTGCTAAAAGAAATCAAAGATGATCTAAATGAATGGAAAGACATTCCATGTTTATGGTTTGGAAGACTAAATATTAACATGTTAATTCTAACCAAAAATATTTTACAGATTCAATGCAATCCCAATAAAAATTCCAATACCCTACTTTACAGAAATGGAAAAGCTAATTATCAAATTTATTCAGAAGGGTAAGGGCCCTGAATAGTCAAAAACATCTTGAATAGGATGAGTGATGGTGAAAGCTCACATTTCCAGATTTTAGAGCTTGTTAAAAAGCTACAGTGGTAAAAATAGCATAATACAGGCACAAAGGATAAATATAGAGACCAAAGGACTCAAAATGAGAGTCCAGAAATGCACTCATATCTATGGGCAATTGATTTTTTTAAATTTTATTCATTTATTTTTTTAATTTAATTTTTTTTTTATTTTTTAACATATGATCATTCCATTCTACATATATAATCACTAATTCACATCATCACATAGTTGCATATTCATCATCATGATCATTTCCCAGAACATTAGCATCAATTCAGAAAAAGAAATAAAAAGACAACAGAAAAATAAAGCAAACAGAAAAAAAAAAATTTTACATACCATACCCCTTACCCCTCCCTTTCATTGATCACTAGGATTTCAAACTAAATTTATTTTAACATTTGTTCCCCCTATTATTTATTTTTATTACATACATTCTACTCATCTGTTGACAAGGTAGATAAAAGGAGCATCAGACACAAGGTTTTCACAATCACACAGTCACATTGTGAAAGCTATATCAGTATTCAATCATCATCAAGAAACATGGGCTACTGGAACACAGCTCTACATTTTCTGGCAGTACCCTCCAGCCTCTCTGTTACATTTTGGTTAACAAGGTGAAATCTACTTAATGTGTAAGAATAACCTCCAGGATAACCTCTTGACTGTGTTTGGAATCTCTCAGCCATTGACACTTTACCTCATTTCACTTTTCCCGATTTTGGTCAAGAAGGTTTTCTCAATCCCTTGATGCTGGGCCTCAGCTCATTCTAAGATTCCTGTTTCATGTTACCAAGAAGGTCCACACCCCCGGGAGTCATGTTCCACGTAGACAGGGGAAGGGTGGTGAGTTTGTTGTGTTGGCTGGAGAGAGAGGCCACATCTGAGTAACAAAAGAGGTTCTCTTGGGGGGTAAGTCTTAGGCCTAATTTTTAGTAGGCTTGACCTATCCTTTGTGGGGTTAAGTTTCATATGAACAAACCCAAAGACTGGGGGCTCAGCCTATAGCTTTGGTTGTCCACACTGCTTGTGAGAATATCAAGAATTCAACTTGGGAGGTTGAATTTCCCCCGTTCTCACCATTCCCCGACGAGGGGAGGGGTGGTATGGTAGTTAGATTCAGTTGTCAACTTGGCCAGGTGAAGGCACCTAGTTCTGTTGCTGTGAACTTGAGCCAATGGTACATGAACCTCATCTGTTGCTGATTACATCTGCAGTTGGCTAGGAGGCATGTCTGCTGCAATGAGTGACATTTGACTTAATTGGCTGGTGCTTAAATGAGAGAGCGCAACACAGCACAGCCCAAGCAGCTCAGCATGCCTCATCTCAGCGCTCGCAGTTCAGCCCAGGCCTTCGGAGATGCAGAAAGAAATCACCTGGGGGAAAGTTGTTGGACCCCAGTGGCCTGGAGAGAAGGCCAGCAGAGACCATCCTGTGCCTTTCCATGTAAGAAAGAACCTCAGTGGAAAGTTAGCTGCCTTTCCTCTGAAGAACTAATAAAATAAATCCCCTTTTATTAAAAGCCAATCCATTTCTGGTGTGTTGCATTCTGGCAGCTAGCAAACTAGAACAGAGGGCAACTGATTTTGACAATGCTGCCAAGTCCACTCAATTCGGAAAGAATAGCATCTTCAACAAAGGATGTTGGGATAACTGGCTATCCATCTGCAAAAAAATGAAGGAGGACCCCTATCTCATGCTATACACAAAAATTAAATTAAAATGGATCCAAGACCTAAATAAAAGGACAAGTGCTATAGAATTCCTAGAAGAAAACTTAGGGAAGCATTTTCAAAATCTTGCATTAGGCAATGGTTTCTTAGATTTACACCCAAAGCACAAGCAATAAAAGAAAAAAATAGACAAATGAGACCTCCTCAAAATTAAAACCACTTTTAATTAAAGTGCCCCAAAGGACTTTGTCAGAAAGTGAAAAAACAATCTACTTAATGGGAGAAAATACTTGGAAACCACATATCTGATAAGAGTTTAATATTGCAAGTATGTAAAGAAATCCTACCACAACACCAAAAAGACAAGAAACCCAATTAAAAGTGGGTAAAAGACGTGAATAGATATTTCTTCAAAGAGGATATACAAATGGCTACAAAGCACATAAAAAACTACTCAGCATCATTAGCTGTTAGGGAAATGCAAATCAAAACCATAATGAGGGGGGCACCATAGTGGCTCAGTGGCAGAGTTTTCGCCTACCATGCCGGAGACCCAGGTTCAATTCCCAGTGCCTGCCCATGCAAAAAAGAAGTAAATTACAAGTGTTGGAGAAGCTGTGGAGAAATTCGAGAACACATTGTTAGTGGGAATATGGAATGGTGTAACCACTGTGGAAGACAGTTTGGAGGTTCTCAGAAAGGTAAGCATAGAATTAATATATGACCCAGCAATCTCTCTACTAGATATATATCCAAAAGATTTGAAAGCAGGGACTCAGACAGATATTTGTACTCCAATGTTCATAGCAGCATAATTCACAATCTTCAAAAGATGGAAACAACCCACGTGCCCACCAATTGATAAAAGGAAAAATAAAATGAGTTATATACATATAATAGAATATTATATTGCCTATAAAAACAATGAAATTCAGGTTCATGTGACAACATCAATGAATCTTGAAGACAGTATGTTGAGTGAAATAAACCAGACACAAAAGGACAAATATTTTATGATGTCACTGATATGAAATAATTAGAATAAGAAAACTCATGGAGTTAGAATATCTGTTGCCAGAGCTGGGTTGAAGGTAGGGAATGGGGACTTAATGCTTAATTTGTACAGAATTTCTATTTAGATTGATTGTAAAATTTTGGAAATGGTACTATGGTAGCACAACATTATGAGTGCAATTAATAGCACTAAATTACATACATGAAGTGGTTAAAAGGGGAAACTTTAGTTTATATATATATTGATAGAATAAAATTAAAAGATAAAACAAAGGACCGTACAACAGTGAATGCTATTGCAAATGGACTCTAGCTAATAATACAATTATAAAATGTTCTTTCATGGATTATAATAAATGTACCACACTAAAAGAAGGTGTTAATAATAGGGTGGTATATGGTAAAAAATAAACCCTCATGTTAACTATGGATTATAGTTAATAGTTCATATAGTATTCTTTAATCAATTGTAACAAAGGTACCACACTAATGCAGAGTGTTAATAATGGGGGGAGGGGGAAAGAATTATACAGGAATGCTGTATGCTTCACAGAATTTTTTTTTGTAAACCTCCAACTTCTCTAATTTAAAAAAATTAACAGTAAAAAAAGTCATATACTCTATGTCACAGTAAACTGAATGTCTACACAAAGCTACTCAAGCACAAACAAAAACCTAAGAAATGTAAGGACAATAAGACAGATAGTAAGAATGAAAAACAAACAGAAAGAACACATCAAAAGAATAAGGATGTAAACTAGAAGAAAATGTAATTAAGAAAAGTAGGAAATTTCTTATAATTAATAAGAACAAACATTCAATATAAGAGCTTAAAGATAAATGACAAATATTAGAGTAACAATAGAAAAGAAATGCAATCATAAAAATTGAGGAACAAGCAAAATAATATTAGATTTAATAAATAGATTTCAAAGAGCAATGAATTCAAGAGGCACCATTGGAAATCTAAATATTATCATAGCTATCTGTGAATTTGAGATAATTAAAACTGATGTGCAAGTAAAAAAAAAAGAGATAGTATTTAGAGAAAGATGAAATAATGAGGAAAGCAACTATGATCCTATTAAAGATAATTGGTATTCACAAAGTAAAAATTTCAAAAAATAGAAACAAGTTTTATTCAATGATATAATAAAAGAAAAAATTCCTGAAATGAAGAAAAAATTGAATTTGTTATTGAAGAAAAATGTAATGTGCCCCAAAAAGTGCAACACTGAGATATGTACTAGTTAAGGTTTTAGATTTTAAGAGGGAATAAGGAAAGAATTCTGCAAACATCCAGACTTGAAAGTAAATCATTTGCAAGGGAAAAAATAAGGTTGAACTCAGACATCCATAGTGACACTCTGTACCAGGAGCCAGTAGAGCAATATCTACAAAATTCTGAGAAAGAAGAAATGCAACTCAAGAATATTTCCATTAGTTTAAATGTCATTCAAATATAAAGACAATAAATAAGTAATTATTCTCAAATACAAAAGAACTTGGGGAATAGCGAATCCATAACCCTTTATTAAAAACTACTTGACAATTAAATAATTTTAAATACACAACAAAATTTATGGTTACTGAAAAGGATGTGTAGTATTTGCTTGGATGCTAAAAGGAAATCTAGAGAAACTGGCTAAATATGGCACCAGCTAATGCTGATATACAGTCAATTACTACTGCCTAAAATAGAACCAAGTAGTTAGAAAAAATTTTTTGAACATGATGACTCCAACTTCCTTAATTTGTGCATGATCTATTTTCTTAAACTTTGGAAAGTATCTCTTGTGAAGAAGAAATATATATGAACACTTGTGATTCTTTTTATATTTCAATTCATTTTGATTTTCTTGTTTAATTCAATTCAAAGTACATATAAACTTTTATTAAAAATAGTATCTATGGGGCGGGCCATGGTGGCTCAGCAGGCAGGAATGCTTACCTGCGATGACAGAGGACCTGGGTTCAATTCCTGGTGCCTGCCCATGTAAAAAAAAAATTTTTTTTTAATAGTATCTATAACACAATCTCATTTTATAAAATTATTTTTATCACCATCATCCCTGTCTGTATTTATATGCCTAGAAAGAATGTCTATAATGTTACTAAATATTAATGATGTATATTTCTGTGAATATGAATTCAGTGTGGCACATTATTGAGAGGGGAGGATAGTCATTGGAAATAAGGTGGAAAACACTGGAAAATGCCCAAGATTTTTGTCACATAACCAAATATATGCTGTTGTAATGAAATCATAGACACTGTTGGTAGGATGCTAGAAAGGCAGGATGCTAGAAAGAGTGACAATAATCATAAAACCAACACTAATTGTTCTCTATTGAACTGCAATTCATAGGCAATAAGTTAGATTTGGAATGAATTTAAAACATGAAGCAATAATGATTAACATCAGGAGAGAAAGGGAAAAAGTGATCTGGTAGGAGGCTACCATTTAAACCTCCTCACTTTTCTTTCCCCTCCTGCCTCTGTCTATTTGGTGGTTAGAAATCCTTCTAGAGAATTATCATCTCAGGAGGCAAAAATGCAAGTTTTGGCTGGGCTTGGAGACTGAGTCTATGATCAAAGGGTGTTCTGTGGGAATGTTAAGGATCCCTAAACAAGTTCTGTAGGAGGAAATGATAAAAATATCAGTGTAGTGAGAACATTGAAAAGCAAAAATTCAGACAATCAGAACATTGTATGAAAAAATATAAAAAAAATAGGGCAGGCCATGGTGGCTCAGCAGGCAGAGTTCTCACCTGCCATGCTGGAGACCTGGGTTTGCTTCCCGGTACCTGCCCATGCAAATAAATAAATAAATAAAATTTTAAAAATAAAAATAAATGAAAACGCTGTATTGTCAGAAGGAACCAAAATAATACAAACTCTGTCTTTCATTTTCTGCAGTAATAAAGAAGAAACTGTCTTGATAGATGCTCCCATCCTAATAATGTGCTTTATGGCCTCACATAATCCACAGAGACAGCAAGTGTTATTAACTCAAATCTATAGAGAAATTACAGAATTTACAGAAAAAAATTTAGAGAAATTGCCTAAGCAATTTGCCAAGGCAGCACTAGATAGTCAGGATTCACACCCAAATAAATCTGAATACAAAGCCTGTGTTCTTTCTACTACCCAACATCAGAAGTCAATTTACTTATTATAAGCATTGAAATTAAGCTTTTGGTATAATGTGATAAAACTGGAAGACTTTGAGCTGGAACTCCAGAGAAATTTTAAGGATTCTTTTTATTATAATCAATCTGGACTTAATTCCAATTTTAAGGTGGGGGTTTTAACAGATGATTAAAAATAATTAAATTGTGGTTTTGAAAAATATTTAATTTTGCCAAAACAGGGACAAATCCTGCTGATAAAGGAACAATGTTTATTAAATGAATTTCTGAAATGAAAAATAACCCTGGTGAGATTTTCCGGCTGATTTTGACAAAAGAACTTTAAACACTTCTAATGCTTGTTATAACAGAGTTAAATATCAACACATTCCTTTTAAACCTTTTCCAGACAGTCTATTTAAAAAGACAGGTTTTCAAAAGAAAAAGATCTGTTGTACAGGCAAGTTGTAAGTGGCACATATTGGTCACACCTACTATAAAAATACTAGAAATACTTCCAAAAATCATTCTTTTCTGTGGTTGTTAAAGCAATTTATCTACAAGGGGAAAGCTTTTCTAAGCCACCAACATCTCCTAGAGCTAATGTTTTCATTTTCTAATATATCATATTTAAAACCATTATATTTCTGGTTATCTAACACAGTTCACAGAGATTCTTTCTTGTCTAAGCATACTGCCTCAAACTTTGATGTCTTTTTTCTATGTTTATAATTGGAAGTGATTTTCTTGACTACTTTACCATTATAATGTTTAATATCTTTCATACTCTTTTCTGCCTGGTAAGGCTCAGTAACAGGAGGCTGTGAAATGGAGCAGAAAGACTATAGAAAATGGAGTTAGAAAGCTGGTCAGTAGGCAGATCAATAGATCTGCATCAAGGACTGTTCTATGTCATGATCCCAGTGCCTAGAAGAGTGAGTAGGCACTCAGTCAGTACTCCCTGAAAATGCAAATAACAGGCCTGATCTACCTCATAAGACTGATTATTGGCAAGGTTAAATGAGGAAGTACTTTAAAACTATAATACGGATGTACTGAAAAAGACTTCCGGGTCAAGATGGCGGCTTAACAA
>PVIY010006798.1:0-85437 GCA_004026745.1 Myrmecophaga tridactyla
AAGCATTCTCTTCCTCCTAGACTGTTTTACATAAATCAGATAACATAAAGCAGTTTACTGCCACCAATACCCTAATGCCATCTACTCCTAAGTAGTTCCGCAGGCCTTATGTTAATCCTATCTCCTACAAGCCTCTGGTAAGGCTTAATCACCTATGTGTCCACAAATCTCTTCCTGGCTTACACAAGACTGGCCTGAATTCAGCACTGAAAGCCCCATGTTCCAGGAAACATGTCAGCCTGGGGATATTTGGATACCTTAATCCAGATTCTCCAAAAATATTTATGTAAGTGCCTATTTCCCAATGGGGCTGAACTTTTTCTCCAAATCTAGAGTCCTTGACAGTTCTTTTGCCCAAAGGGTCCTTGACTTTAGCTCTTGGTTAGGTTGATAGACTTTGCTAGATGGATTATTGCCATAGCCCTCCCTCATCCTTACCAAGTTCTGAGTGACACTACTGTCTTGAGATCAGGTGGATCTACTCTTCACTGTGCAGTTGTAAGTCAGGTCCAGCATAAATTCATCTTTATTACACCCGCTTTTCTCCTCCACATAATAAAGACTCCTGATATTTACTGCAATGAGTTCTGGAGATTAAATTGGATTATATTCAGAAAATGCCTAGTGTAGATGTTCAAAAAGCAGTATTACATGCATAGTGATATCATTAACACCAGTCTCTTCCAAATGCACCTATTTCTTTTCCTTTGTGGCTCCTGCTGATAGCTGGCCTGCCTTTCAACTTCCATATGTATGCAAACTATTAAGTAACCAGTGCCCCACACATATGAATAAAGAAAGGAATCCTGTGCCTGACACTTCACAATGAGGTAATGAGTTTTAGCCTTGAGCTTTACCAGTGGTTCAGCCCCTGGCTCTGGAATCCTCTTTTCCAAGCTAGTCTTCAACATGGCTAATTCTTACAGCCAAACTCTTTGAGCAATGTTTCATGTGAAGTCCTTGAATCTTTCAGATGTTTTCCAAATTGAACTAATATTTGCATCTTGGAAGAATGAGGGAACTATTTCCTGCTAGAGTGACAAATGCTGCCCAACTTGGTGTTATCATATTAGCTGAAAATAAAGTTTTGGGAAAGGAGTGTAAAATATGAGTAATGGAGACTTCATTAGTTTTCTTATGAATTGTTTATGGTGCAAACATCAGAGATGAGTTAAAACAGAAGCAGATGCTCTAGAGCAGAGGTCAGCAAACTATGGCCAGCCCACATCCTGCTTTTGTAAATAAAATTTTATGGGAGCACTTTCAGGCCTAATCATTTACATATTGTCAATAGCTGTTTTTGCATTCCATTAGCAGAGTCTGGTAGTCTTTAGTTGCAACAGACTATCTGATGTGGCCTGCAAACCCTGAACTGTTTACTATATGGTCATTTACAGAAAAAAATTGCAAACCACTGTTCAGTATTTAAGTGAAGAAATGCTTTCATGTTTTCACCTTGTCAGGGGCAGATGACTGAGAAAAGGAGAAAGCCTTTCTTTAGTAGTTCTTAGATTTTCAAATATGGGCAAAGATATGCTTTTGTTTCTTCCCCACAAAAAGCCACATAGGCTGTAGCTGAGAATACACTTGCCTATGCATTGAACAATGATTAGAGACCAAAACTATGGCTATTGTTTGCTTTGACAGAATCTCTTTATAAAAAAAGCTAGAGAGAGGCCCAACAGTTGACATTGTCAGATATGGATATGCTTATTCTAAAAATGCTGGAATTGTTTCTGTTTGCCATGCAGCTTTCAGAACACCAGCTTTACTTTCCTAAAATCATATCTATAGTCTCTGACAGTGAAGGATTAGAAAACTGCATTGCCCTGGGCCAAAATTAAATTTGATCTTTCATGAAAAAAATGCACCTTTTTGGATAGGCTAGTGATCATAATTGTATGTTAAGAAATTCTTTGTAGGGCCTGGGATTTATAGAACAAAATCAAATAGTATAATTTGTCAAATAAATGTGTTAATTGCACTGTTATTCTTTAATGTGCTTCACTGGAAAGTTGTATATATTGGAATCATTTTCTTTTCAGTTTCTACATTGTTTTCCTCTACACATTTTCATAAGATAAAACTAAATGGCCATGAATATTGAGTTTCATGACATTTGATCCTATTGATATAGTAGAAAATTAAGTTGAACTGTCTGGATTCTTATTCTTCAATAGTCTTTTGGTCTCTTTAAACATGATAGCACATTCTTGCCTGAAGCATTGGCAATAAAAAGGTATTAGATACAATGGGGAAGCTCCTCCAATATTAGCACATTATTACTAATTCTTTAAAGGAAATGTCATGAATCTCCCTTGCTCAGTAGCTATCCTTTGAAGGCTTTCCAATAGAAATGACAAAATGATTGAATCAGACTCCAGAGGGTGACACACTTCCAACCTCCATAGACATATAAGAAGAAAAAAGTCTGTAGTGAACAATTTATCTTATGAGCAGCTATCTTCCTATGATGCATTGTAGAGGTGGAGGGATGAATGTGGGAGGAAACAAGCTGGTTGGGGTGGGGGTTGATGGTTAATCTTGAGCCAGGACTGGACAATCCATGGGCAGTGGTCCTCATCACTGACCCCTTTCTAGGGTTCCACCACTCACTGCTTCCTCCATCCATGGCAAACAAAGACAAACACACACAGCAACAGACAGACAGAACGACAGGCAGGGAGACAAAAAAGACAGAGACAGACACAAACATGCACATGCACACAAAGCCATTCAGGGTTTTGGGAAAATAAAAGGTTAGATGAAAATAATCTCCAGTCAAAACAATTTGGGATCATGTCATAAATTCTGACTCTACCTAATTTCCCTTCCCCCTTGCTTCCTCCACCCAGGGCATGACCAAAATGGAATAGACCCCACTCCTGTATTGTCACATCTAACTGATCTTTAAGCAAAATCATTTTTTATTTTTTTAATTTTATTTATTTGTTTATTTATTGGCATGGGCAGGCACTGGGAATCGAACCGGGATTTCCAGCATGGCAGGCGAGAACTCTGTCTGCTGAGCCACAGTGGCCCACCCTAAGCAAAATTAACTTTAATTTATAGCAGCTTGTTTTAAAGAGTGGGAAGACAGAGCTTGCTGACCATGAAGAAAAATAGAATTTTTTCTCTCACATTGCTTTGGTATTCAATCACATAACCATGGTCTTACTTGGTGGTGATGGAGGGAAGAGAAAGGCATGCTCTCTATTCTCTCTGCATTAAATCTACACTCGTTCTTCAGGGTCTAACTCAAATATTACTCTATTTGAAAAATGTTCCTTGACCCACAGGAGCAAAATGAAATAAACTTCCTTTACTGAAGTACTCTGGAACTTTGGTTCCAGTTTTACTTCAGTGCCTGTTACCCAGTCTGCCTGGCACATAAAGAGGCTTGTTCACTGTGCTAGTTTGGAAGAATGTAGGTCCCCTAGAAAAGCCATGTTTTAATCAAAATCCCATTTCATAAAGGTGGAATAATCCCTATTCAATGCTATATGTTGGAAACTGTAATCAGATCATCTCCCTGAATGATGTGATTTAGTCAAGAGTGGTTGTTAAGCTGGATTAGGTGATGACATGTCTCCACCCATTTCGATGGGTCTTGATAAGTTTCTGGAGTCCTATAAAAGAAGAAATGTTTTGGAGAAAGAAGGAGAGTCAGAGAGAGCAGGGAATACTGCAGCACCATGAAGCAGAGAGTACATGAGCCAGTGACCTTTGGAGATGAAGAAGGAAAATGCCCCCCTGGAAACTTCATGAAACTGGGAGACAGGAAAGAAAGCTAGCAGATGACCCCATGTTTGCCATGTGTCTTTCCAGCTGAGAAAGAAGCTCTGACTGTGTTTGTCATGTGCCTTCTCACTTGAGAGAGAAACCTGGAACTTCATTGGCCTTCTTGAACCAAGGTATCTTTCCCTGGATGCCTTAGATTTGACATTTCTACAGACTTGCTTTAATTGGGACATTTTCTTGGACCTAGAACTGTAAACTAGAAACTCATTAAATTCCCCTTTTTAAAGCCATTCTGTTTCTGGTATATTGCATTCCAGCAGCTAGCAAACTAGAACATTCACCATTTGGCTATGAGCAAGAGTCAGATAGGATTAGGGGATGGGAAGGCAGACACTTTCATAACTGAGTTTTGAAAATCAAACCAACAACTTCTCTTCTGTTTTTCTCCCTGGGGATATACAATGGTTTCCTTCCCCTTCAAAAGGCCTAACTATATGCCAGATGACTCTGTCCAGAAGGCCATAGATGTCTGAACACAGTGATGGAAGCTATAATCTTTAAAAACTGAGTGCAGAAACTTACTCAAAATGAGGTTCACTAAAATTTGTATTACATAATTTTTAAGGTGAAAGCTTTATTGAATTTGTGAATTGTTTAGTCATTTATCTAAGCATTTTAAGGACAACTATGTTAAGGAATAAAGCACAATAAAGCTGGCATCTTCATACCCCTTGACTGATGTTTATTAAATGAATAAACAAACAATCTATTACATGCACAATACTTTGTTTAGTCATGTGAAGACCTATCATGTGAGACATTATCCTGCTCAAGAGATTGTATTTTAGTCCCTGAGTCAAATTTAATGACATAGAAGGATAATATTTGAAATTAACTTAGGGTAACTTTCCTTAGTTTAAGATAATTTGAAATCTTACAAACATTCATAAAATTATTTAAAATATCTTTAAAACCCTACTAAACTACCATAACTGCAGATAAAACTGTATTTGCTCCTTCAAAAACATTCTTTTGGGTGTCCAGGTGTTTCAGTGGTGGAATGCTTGGGTTTCATTCCCAGACTATGCATGCCCCCCCCAAAAAAAAACTTTCATTAAATGTTATATTGTCTCAAGAGCTCTCTCTCTCTTTCTCTCCATTCACTTTAGCTGTTGAATACATATAACAAAATGTTTCATCATTCCTCTATTGGATAACTTCCACTGAAATGAATCAAAGTTTTTATTTCCAGAAAATGTTCATGATGCAATGTGAACTGAAAACACATGGAGCAAGTAGCATCCACTTTTGGGGGAATTTAGAAGGTGCTGCCTAGAACAAAAAATGAATTATTCGACTTGACCTTCAAAATAGAATTTTAAAAGCCCTTGTCAGAAATAATAGTCTGGAGATCAATGCATTCAACTTTAAGATCCAAATTTTATTCAAAGAAGAAAATGTGTGTCTTCAAAAATCAAAAAACAATAGAGAATTGATAAGGAAGAAGAGAAAAACCTCCAATGGAATGCTCTTAAGGGGACTGTCAGAGAACAGAAGGATATTTGCTCTTTAAGCAGAGCTTGATACTGAGCTTTCATTCAGGTTTAAAACCCAGAGTGCAATTGGAAAACCACCAATTAAGGTCAGCATCGGAAGTTATGAAGGTGACTTAGTCCATGTTTCCTAGAAAGAACAGTAGGTGTTGATGCTTCCTTGGTAAAAGTATGTTGGCCACTGCCTCACAATGAGCTGAATAAAGGTGAAGCTCTTTCCTCAGCAAATGTGTCCACCTAGCCATGAGAGACATCTCTGGAAAAACTCCACCAAGAAACTAAGCCTTGGAGAACTTCTTCAAAGTCAGGAAGGAGAAAGATTATGTCATCTGCATAGCTCCCTCTCTCTAGTGTTCTGTTTTTCCCATGGGAGTTAACTGCTCTGCACTTCCAAATTGCATTACCAGCCACTTTGGTAACTTCCTGAAGACCATATCTCATGTCCAGTAGTGTGGTGTTTCATTGGAGCCCCGAAGTGGCAGTAGATGCAAGAGCTTTGAGTTAGCAGGCCATGGTGGAACTGTACAAACATGCCCAGAATTGGTAAGTCATGGCTGTAGCAAGAGTCTGAGAGTTGGAAGGCAGGGAAGGCTAAGAGAATGTGGGGAAGCACCTGAGATGTGTCTGGTATGCTGGGTTTAGTCTCTTTCTTGGAAAGCTGAGCAGTTGTGGCCATGCATTTGGATAAATGCCTTATTGGGTTTGCACAGTAAAGCAGACATGATGGCTGTATGATTCCCATCCTGACTCTTACATATTTTGGAAGGCCACTGAAGAGCTCTAAAAGATTTCCCTGGGGCCTTTTCTAGTGTGGAAGGTGGCAGGTTATTGAGAAACAATAGGACCTTCATCAGAGGAAAGGTGAACTCCAGTGCTTAGTTCACTCAGTCTGAGCAAAGCTGATATAGAAAAATAAATAAAATTACACATCTGCGTGTCTGGAATTGCAATTGCAAATTTAAACCCATTTTAGATATAAGCAACAAACAAAGAAAATAGTATAAAATGCAAGATGAGGAGGGTTATAGAAGAATGTAACAGTATTTCCAAGTGAAATGATAATTGCTGGCTGGGATGTCAGGAGAAGTTAATAAAGAAAAAGTTAAGCTGGGCCTCAGAACATGCTAGAATTTTGATAATCAAAAAGGAATATGAAAGCATTCTAGAAAGGAGTTCAGACAAGAAAGAAAGAGTTTGGCAATAATTTGGTGTATCTGAATGTGAAAGTGAAATGAGCTCAGATCATAGACCTTTGAAGGAGAAAGTAAGCCATTTATTAGTGTAAAAATATAAGGAAAAAAATTAAAGATCTTTAGCAAGGGAGTGACACAGGACAAGGGATTGGTAGAAAGAATAAACTGGTCACAAAAGTATCTGCTGAGAGTATAATAGGATAAATAGTAAGAGGACAATTGCAATTATCTAGAAATGAAATAGTAGGTCCCTGAATGAAAAGTAGTAATGGTAGTGGTGACAGTGGGAATAGAAAGGAAGAGACCAATTTTCCTTGAGTGGTCACCTTGATACGGGGGTCAAGTAAAGGAATTTGTCAAAGATGACTATATTTTGGGAGTGAGTGGCTGGGTGATGGTTGGTACAAGCCAGAGAAATAAGAATGCCAGAAGGGATGTTTTGAAAAAAAAATTAGGATAAGATTAGTTTTTGGTTTATTGAATTTGAAGAAATGGCAAGTCACATTAACGGAATTGTCCAGTTGGCAGATATAGATGACATTATGACTCCAGGGAAAAAGAGAACAATCCTTAGAAAGAAAGATTCATCTATTCATATAGCATCACATAAGCAATAGATGTCAACAGAGAACAATGATGAACAGTATGATGGTTATGATGAAAAGAGTGAAAAAAACTGAAAATACTGCCTTATATAAAAGTGTTTCAGTAAGCACTGTGCCTCTCTTTCCTGCTTTTTGAAGAACGATTTTAACTGGTTGTCAACATTGTTCCTGGCAACAATGTTCCCTTGCTTCCATTATGTGACATTGCATTTTGATGGCTTGCATATATATATATATAGCCTGGGATTGGTGACTAAATATTCAAAATAATATTCTGAAAACTTCCTATTTGCCTTTTATCTGGCCCTCTAGAACTGTCTTAGGATAACTTCAAGAGTACAAGAGAGAGGAGAACAACCTATGTAGAAGAAAAAAAGGAACTGGATTTCAGGAGTAAGGGAGACATGAGGTGAGGTAGGTTCTTAGAAAAGCAGACCCCTTCATGCTAGTTCTTCACTTCCCCCTGTGGATGGCAGGACCTGTGAGGGAGTGACTTAGTGGCATCTGCAGTCTGCTTACTGTGTCTCTCCGCCTTAGGAGCCACAGCAAAGGGCAGTGGCCTCCATTGGCAGTGAAGGGGTGGATGCAAGATCTGTGGAGCTGCCCACCTTGGAAGAGATTAACTGGGCTTCAGAAGGAACTGCTCATGAGTAATGACCAGAATGGGTTGAACAGATGTTTTTCTCCCAAATTTCCTGAATTACTTAATTCTAAAATTTGTATAGGGAAAGCAGCCCTGAAAGACTACCTATATTGGATTTTGTATGATGGGTGGAGGCAGAACTGGGCTTAATTTGATTTACAAAGGTAAACAAAAGTAGAACGAAAGTATTATTTCATTTATAGTAGCACACCATGCTTTTAAAATGGAGACAGAAAATTATAAGAGATATAGGACCACATCTAACATCTTGCTTTTATAGATTTCTAGACTAGATATTTATATTTAAATGACATTGTTTTACAAGAGGTTACATTCTTTAAATGGTAAAAAAATAAACGGTTTTTTTATACCTGAAAGCTTGTATGATCACTACGTAATTATCATAATACAATCTACTGAAACACATTTTGCTCTATTCCACTTTACAGCTTCTAGTCACAGTATTACTGATACACTTAACAGTGCCATGGCATCCTCACATTCCTAGGAAATAACCATAATCATAGCTCACACTCCTGAAATATAAAAGATACAGAAACACCTGAAATGTCAAAGAAGTCAGGCACTCATGTTGCTCCATGTAAACAAACCTATACTAAAGGACAGGTGAACAGTGAAAATTTGTAACCTAATTTAAAATACATGAAGTATTCTTAGGGAAAAAACCCACTAATATAATACCAATAAAATCCAATAATGAAATGATTGCTATCATTAATAATAAATATTTATGGAAGCTATTTAAAAGGTCAATGCACATTTGAAATTGTATTGTATTTTTGTATCTTCCAATGAGTTCACTATCCTTTGTAAATAATATTAAATAGTAGATTGGCTGTGTACATACAGATCCATACACGTAGGTAATAAGTTCATATACAACCATGGATTTCCAAATTCTGTAGTGATAGACATAGAAGAAGTGATACTCATCAGCAATAAATATGCCTAGTGCCCAGAGGTTGGTTTCTAATTACTTTTTTTCAATACAAGGGACCAGGGCTCCTTGAAGAAATGGTCTATTTAGGGAAAATATAAAATGAGCCTGGGGCATTTTGTAAGGTGAAAAATTAAGAAAGTTAATTAATTAATGTAAAAATGGAAGCACATTGTAAAGACACAGAAAAAAATCTGAAAAAATGCTGGAATAATTTGAACAACAAAATACATTTGAAAATAAATGTTGGAATATAAACCTTGTAATAAACTATATAGCTATGAGTTGGAATTGATATAAATAAATGGAGAGAGAGCATAAATTTCTCTTACAAAAGAAAACCAAGTAATAATTGTTGAAGAAATGAGAATAGAAAATAATCATTAGAACATCACAGTAATAATTGCTTCAGGCAAAATCCACTGGTGAATGCTAAAATTAATGAGTGAAAATTTAATAAAAACAATGTATTTGAGTAGCCTCAAACTATTTCTCCCCAAACAGTTATTAATTACTGTGGTGGTTAAATATGTCCACAAATTCTTTGATACTGTTTCCTCCAGAATGTTGAGATCAAGTCACCTCTCCTTGGGCACTGCTTGACCAGGAGACTCACTTCTAACAGAGTATGGAAAGTTAGAAAAACAGTAACTTTATAATGAATAAACTGGGTAGATAACACCTGTGCTGATTTGAAGCTATTATGTACCCCAGAAAAGTCATGTCCTTTAATCCTCATTCAATATTGCTGGGTGGGAGCTTTTTGATTATTTCCATGGAGATGTGCCCCACCCAATTGTGGGTGGTGATTTTTCTTTTAACTTTTTTCCTTATATATAACATATATACAAAGCAAAGAACTAAAAAAAAGCAATAGTTTTCAAAGCACTCTTCAAAAAGTGGTTACAGGATAGATCCCCAGTTTGTCATGGCTACCATATGATCTTCTCATATCTTTCCCTCTAGCTGCTCCAGAATATAGGAGGTTAGAGGGCTTAAATACTTTATCATCACAATCAACTTTTTTTCCTTGCTTTTTTTGTGAACAGTAGCTTATATACAAAAAAGCTATAAATTTCCAAGCACAGCACCACAATTAGGGGTAGAACATATTTCAGACTTTGACATGGATTACAATTTTACAATTTTGGGTTTTTACTTCTAGCTTGTCTAAAACGTTGGAGACTAAAAGAGATATCAATTTAATGATTCAACATTCATTTTCATTTGTTAAGTCCTATCTTCTATGTATAATTCCACCATCACCTTTGATCTTTCCATACCTCCTATTGGGGTGGTTTGGCCTATGGCAACTCTAAATTTTTGATATTGGAAGGGTCTGTCACTGATATGGGGTAGGGGGATGGAACTATCTGATGTTCTGGAGAGGCTGGACTATGTGTCAGGACATATTTGGACCAGGGACCCATCTGGAGGTTGTAGGTTTCTGGAAAGTTACTCTAGTGCCTGGAACCCTTGTGGAATCTTGTAAATTGCCCTAGGTGTTCGTTAGGATTGGCTGGAATGGTCCTGGTTGGGGGTTGGCAGGTTATGATAGGTAGCAAGGTCTAAATGAATCTTGCATAAGATCAACTTCCAGAGTAGCCTGTCTCTGCCACTGGTATTTTATTAATTACAGATCTTTCCCCCTATTTGGTCAGGATCTTTCCAGATCAAATAAACCTTTCTTCCATTGGTCTCAAAGAGTATGTGTGGTTTTAAAATATAGACACTGTCTTCCTTACCATTGTTCTGAATTACTTTAACCCCAACCTGTTTTGCTTCGTTCTTATTTCTAAATATCAAGTTATATATATAAACAGCCTCTCAAAATCCAGAAGGAGTAATCACCACTCTGGACTTAAAGTATTTGCTCTAAAAGCTTACAATCTAGGCCGTGGTTTTCTTATAAGCATTTTGTAAAGGCGACCATTCCATTGTTCTTTTTTTTGTTTCTGGCTTATTTTATCTCATGGGTGGTGATTTCTGATCAGGTGGTTTCCATGGAGATGTGTCAAGGTGGGGTTGCTTACTTGAGCTCTTTAAGAGGGAATCATTTTGGAGAAAGCTCAGAGCCAACAGAGCCAATAGAGCCCACACAGCCCAAGATCTTTGGAGACACAGAAGGAACCATTCCAGGGGAATCATTGTGAAATGAGAAACAGGGACAGAAGGCCAGCAGATGTCACCATGTGCCTTTCCAGTTGACAGAAGGGTTCTGGACCCATCAGTCTTTCTTGAGTCAGGGTATCTATCCATGGATGCCTTAGTTTGGACATTTTCATAGCACACATTTTTATTGTACTCAGCCATTTCTGCTTCCAGTACTGAAAATAGGTGCTTTTTTCTCTTTCTCCTATTATCCAATGTGGAAAGAAGGAATTACTTAGAAGCTGCCACTTCAAAAAATGTGTTTAATATACATCAATATTTAGAATGAAAATTTAGCAAAGAAAGTGCTAGTGCATTTTAAAGGGTTATTTATTTTCCCAGAATCCTAACCCAAAATGAAGTCCCATTTGATTGCACAGCTGTTTATCTCTATAAAAAGCTATATTTTGCAAGTCAATATATGATTGTCTGAGTACATTATAAAGCAAAATGTTCCTGGAACATGGGGCTTCTCATTCCCCACATTGTCCTTATTCTTCACATAGAAAACAATGTAAAACATCTACTAACCAACAATTTCAGGATATCTCCATGGACAATTTTTTCTGAGTGGTACACTAAGCAACTTTGATCTAAAGTACAGAGACAAATTAAAAAAAAAAAAGTACAGAGACAATATGCCATATGGAGTTTGACCTTTATATTTCTAATCATCAAGCACATCTGTATATGAATTAGTGGTATCATACCTCTGTTAGTTCCTTTTTTCTTACTTTTACTCACTAGTGACCTAGCAGCATGAATGAGCCCATCATATCATCAAAGAATTAAGGTAACAATAAAGATAATATTTTTATAATTCTAGCACTTCATGGTCTGATATTTAATGACTCCAAAAATTACTGGTATGTATCTAATTATGGATTTCCCAATGATTTCTTCCTGGACTTGATGGAACTCAATAGTCTGTTTTCGGCAATCTCCTCATTGGTAAAATAAAGGTTTCTACTCTCCAATCTCCATATAAACACATATAACATTTAAAATTATTTGCAAAGTATAGTGAACCCATGGGAAGACATAAAAATACAATACTATTTCAGATATGCGTTGTCCTTTTAAATAGTTCTTATTAATATTTCTTGTTAATTATAGAAAATATTTCATTATTGGATTTTATTGGTACATTATGTTAGTGGTTTACTTTTTTCTGAGAGTTATTCTCTGTATTACAAATCTGTTTATAAACTTTAAATTTGAATAAACCTTCTCAGGGCAGGGAGGGATGGCAATTACTTAAGGTCTATGACCAGATTCTCCTCATATGTCTTTATGTAACCATCTCAACAAACTTAAAATGAAGATACTATCATTCTCATTTGCAGAAAGAAAATGGTTCTAAGAACTGTTTTCACTTGCTGAAGGTCATACAACTAATACAATTCATGTACCTATTCAACTCAGGTACACCATGATTTTTTCTCACTGTAAAAGAAAAAGAAACAAAAAAATAGGTTTGGAGTAAATACTTTGTTTTCCACTGAGTAACCAAAATGCAGTTATTGGCTTGAAAGATCAAATTTAGTTTCCTTTTTCCCCAAAAGGCAGTATTAACATATCCAACCTAATAGGCTCAGAGAAATAGATGCTAGAGAGATAGAGTCCAGAATTATGTCTTGTCTTTGAAATTCTCTTATAATCTAAACTACATTTCAATGTCCCTGACCTTTTGCTTAATGGTGACATGTCCCCTACTCAGGAGTTTCTGGTTGACATGCAATTCATGAATATGCTGAACTTTGTCTAGGGGAATGAGATACTAAAAACATTCCAATTCTATAACTATTCTTAGTTGATCTCAATTAACTAGTAGGTAGGTATCACTGGCTGTTCAGTTAGTTTCTACCTTAGCTTGATCAAATTTTAGGTTGCAATTTGTTTAGATAGATGCAAGATAGTGATATAATGTTAATTTTTGGTGATACATAAAATTATTTTGCGTGCCTAATTGCATTTGGAAGGCACTTAATTGGCTTAATATATTGACATTGAAAATATTGGTTAAAGACCAATTTTGTCTATTCATTTTTCTTTTATTTCACTCAAAAGTGATCTTCCTTCCTTCGTATGGATTCAACCAAATCTATTAGAATTTTTCATCCCCATCTCTCTAACAAAAATCCAGGTGTATTGATTAACCTGACAAATATAACCTGGGTTTGACCCTGTCAACCTATATTCTCATGATAAGCAAAGAAATAGAATGGATGAGACCAAGAAAATATCAATCATTTCATAGAAGCCTGTTCTAGTTTGCTAGCTGCCAGAATGTAATATACCAGAAATGGAATGGTTTTTAAAAAGGGGGATTTAATAGGTTGCTAGTATACAGTTCTTACGCTGAGAAAATGTCCCAGTTAAAGCAAGTCTATAGAAATGTTCAATCTAAGGAATCCAGGGAAAGATACCTTGGTTCAAGAAGGCCAATGAATTTCAGGGTTTCTCTCTCAAGTGGAAGGGCACGTGGTGAACACAGTCAGGGTTCCTCTCTCATCTGGAAAGGCACATGGTGAACATGGCATCATCTGCTAGCTTCTTCTCCTGGCTTCCTTTTTCATGAGCTCTCTAGGAGGCATTTTCCTTCTTCATCTCCAAAGGTTGCTGGCTGGTGGACTCTGCTTCTCATGGCTATGTCATTCTGCTCTGCTCTCTCTGAATCTCCCACTCTCCAAAAGGTTTCCTCTTTTATAGGACAACAGAAACTTCTCAAGACCCACTGAAATGGGTGGAGACATGTTGTCACCTAATCCAGTTTAACAACCACTCTTGATTAAATCACACCTCCAGGGTGATGATCTGATTACAGTTTCAAGCATACAGTGTTGAATAAGGATTATTCTTCCTTTATGAAATGGGATTTAGATTAAAACATGGCTTTTCTAGGGGACATACATACTTTCAAAGCAGTACAAAACTTGAATTTCTTAAAACCCAATATGTATTCCATGTAAGGGCCTGAGCCCATGTGCCATTTTTGAATACATCATTGCAGTATAATTTTTTCTTTTGCTATTTTCCCCCAACAGATTTCAAAATGCAGCTTTTGGAGCTTTCATTTGACTTTTTTCTTGGAAATTTCATTCTTTCTAGTTGATCTAAAGCAAAGCAAACATCTCTGGAGTAGTTTGCCTCTGGTCTCTGGGCTTTCAGCTATCTGGAGCAAAACAATTACAATTTGATCATTTAGTCTTTAGAGTCCACCTACCTCTTCTAACTTATTCAGCCTGCCTAACCTGAGTCAGTATAAAATAGGCTGTAATGAGGCAGATATTGCCTTAGAAGAACTCAAAAATTAAATTTCATTTTAATCAACATTTGAGTTGCTTTTGCTTTCCTGGCAATATTTCCAAAGAGGAAATGATTGAGAATAAATCTAGTCCTCAGATAAAAATCAATGCCAAACAGCAAAAGACAGGAAGACTTAAATTATTCCAAATGATAAGTGGTATCAGCAGCAAGCTGCTATTGATCAAGAATGAAGGGTTCTTTGGTGAGTAGACATCCTGGAAAGCAAAAAGAGAAGAATAAAAGTAATTTAGCAAAAGTGGCATTTAGTTCTTTCATTTCTTTACCAATCAACCCTTCTTCAAAAAAGACCACTTCCTACCTTTCTCTTCACTCATTTTTATGCTTCTTGCTTAAAATTCTAAGGTAATGTGTCTCAAGGCAGAAAAGCAAGCTGAACTGTCAGGGGAAGAAGGGAAAATGTTGCTAACATAATTTGAGGCAGTTAATGAGTGACAGAAAGGGAAATGTGTAAGGAACTGATTTTTCCTCCAGCCTTCTGGTAGTCCCAGCTTGATTCCTTCCCACTAAAAAGGTCTTGCTATGGTTCCAGCCAATGAACCCTGAATTCTGAGATAGGACAATAAAGCTTTTCTCATTTATACAGAAAATACAAATTTTTCTTTTTTAAATAAAGCTTTTTCTCTAGAATATATGTAAACCCAATGCAACAAGCCATCATGGAGCAAAAAAAAAGTTTCCATTGGTAAACCAGATTAATAAAACAATAACAGAATCAGCCTAGCATTATGGTAAGGTCATAGGGGCTGGAGTCTATAGAGGCTTAAGAGAAAAAAGACTTTTGCAGGAGGATGGAAATGACTTTCTCAAGTTCAGAAATCCCCACAGCCATTTACTAGTTGACATTTAATATTTAGAGTCATAGGGACAACTTTGAGAAAACTAAGATGGTTTTTACCCTCAGGGAAATTGGATGACCTGGTTTTAATGACTACTGGAATCAATTAAATAAATATAATGTTCAATATTCATAAGTAAAATTTCACAGATAAGTTACCAAATAAATGCCTAAATTATCCTGACTGATGTCTGAGTACCCCCCCCCCACCAGAATAAATCTACTCTTAAGATTCAGTTACATTTTCAGTGGTTAAACTTTGTTTACACTTTAATTTGAATAGTGCATTGCAGATCTATCCCCAAAAGTAAGGAAAGATAAGAAAAGTGAATGATTGAGAGGCTTGGAAAAGTAAGGTGGGGAAAGAACAATGAATCTGAAAAGAGGTGGCTATTTCCCAAGTTAAGTAGGAGAAAGTCTATGTGGAAGTCACTTCTGTACTTCAATATTGTTTTATTATGCCAGAAATGAACTTGATCGTTCTTAAAAAAAAATGTGTCTGATAGTTTGAGCTATTATGTTTAGGATGATAGGAGAAAATGTGCAGGGTTTGTGATATGTTGTTATTTATCTTCCCTGAAATCATAAAGAAAATTCCAGAAACATCCTATCTTATAAAACAGTTAAATGTAAGATATGGATCCTAGTTTTATACTGTATCATTTCATAAAACAACTGAAGGTATTTTACACTGTCAATCAGTTTACAAAATGATCTTAAATTCACTTGTCAGTGGAAGTAATTGTTTATTTTAAAGAAAGTTTTATTATCAGTATGACCAAATTGGTTTTACAGCAATATCTTTCATTCTAAAAAGTTTACAAGCTACTTTTATAGCCTCTTGAAATTTGTAATTTTAAATGACTTGCAGAGAGGATACAGCACTGAAGTTTTTAAAAGATAAAATTTATCCAGGGAAGCATGCTGCTTACTTGAAATTCTGAGCAATTCACTGGTTATTTTGAAGTCTTTAAGTTAAAATTAGTTAACTTACAAACAAAGTCTCTGTTTGCAACTGTGAGATCAACTTTTATCCTGGATTTTTGCAATGTAAAAGCAAGACTTCAGAGACAAAGACAACTGCCCTTCTTAAAGTCATGTCTGTCCTTGCATTAAAATCACAGAGGTTATGCTCTTCCTTGTACAGTATCTTGAGCTTACTTTCAAAAGAACCTTAGAAAATGTGTCTACCCAGATCTCTCCATCTCCTTTTCTTTCAATTGGAACCTTTCATAATACATTTTAATACTGGGGCTGCATAAGGATTCAGCAACTAAACATATGGGCATTAACTATACATGCCTGGAGAAAAATCAAACTCATGCAATGTGAAAACCATTAAAGCTGTGTTGTAGTGCCGTTCTTTTTAATAGCAATAGGTTGGAAGAATGGGAGAGGTAGATATTCATATAGCCTTAGACTGGATTTTCCTCTTATTTATACAGAACTATATGCTAGCCCAGATTCCCTTAAACATCATCAGTCACTTTAGTTCTAACCTGAGGTGTTTTCCTTTATGATCATATTCTTGCATGCTCTGCTCTTTAGAAATCTCCAATCAGCTCTCTCAGAGGGAATTCAATTTATGAAGAAGAGCTGTCAGTTTATATTAGTCTTTTAGCTAGCTGTGAGTTTCTAAGGGTTAGATTTCAGAGAGTTCTTTGTCTAGCCAGAGGTTTCTCTACAATGTTTTTACAATATCCGTTTTCTTTGCAATATTGTTTTTATTACATAGCTTATTTGCTCAATGCCTGTTAAGTCTCATAGAGTCCAGTTCTATGTATCGGTTAGTTTTCACTATAGTGGGTTATTTATAGAATTTCTTCTATTTTCATATAGAAAATACCCAACAAAATAAAACACCAACACCATTATATTAACTGTAGGAAATAAGTAAAGAATTAAAAGGCCTTAATTAACCTTTATGTACTGGTGGAAGAATACCTCTGGCTATTGTCATCTCTAGCCACTGCAGTCTATTCCAGTAGGACAGGAAAAGGAATTAAAAACACAGCTTTCTCTGTACTTTGGAATACATCTTGTGCCCCTTAACATCTACATTCCTGTTAATAATATGGCTTTTAAATAGTTTGCATATTAGTGGTTAATTGTCAAGAGTTGCAGCTATTTAAGAGACTAGAATTTAGAAAAATATTTCACTTTACTGTGCCTTTCCCTGAGATTATCATGGGTGTCATGGAAGAAACTATTTTGTGGTCAAATAAATTTTGGAAAAAAACCTGTTTATATGAACAAATTTTGTCTGTTTGTTTTTAACTGTAGATCTTCTCAGAGACTTTAATACCTGTATGTCTATTGTACTTCTGTATGAGGAGAGTGCAGAATACAGCATTTTCCAGCTTATCTGGTTGAAAAAACAGAAATTTGCATAGCACAACCATGAAACACCATCTTGGAAAGTGCTGATGTAGAAAATTATACCTAGCCCTTTCTAGAAGAGAGAAATGGGTCATATATTGAGAGGAAGAAGCAAATAGCATGTATGAAAACTCAGAAGGAATGGCTTCAGGGTTTTGTTTTTTTTTTAATAAAAAAATTATTTTTTATATTTTTCCTGTAGGAAACTACAGGAAGAATAGAAGAACTTTCAGGACAGTTTCCTCCTCGGTCTCCAAACTTAGTTTTGGCACCCATTTGTTTATGTTTTCATTGCACATTACACTTGTGTTTTGTAACATGCATTGCAACTGTAATTAAAAAATTTTCTTATAATTCTATGCTTAATGTCTGTCTCTGATCTTATCTAGACTGTTTTGTTTCCACCACAGTAAATTCATCATTTTGTCTCAATTCCTAAAACAACTAGTGTGAATCCTTGCAAGAGACTCTGCTGGACCCCACTACTTATCTAAACTTTGCACTAAACTTGCCCAAATTTTAGTGTGGATTTCTAGAAAGCTAAATTATGTCCCTTGGTGGGCCCCTGATCCTATCCCAAGCTCTTACCTAAAATGAGGCAATATTGTTAAACCACAGACTTCTCAGAAAAGTCTGCTTGAAAACACCCCTGATCTTTTCCAGACCCCTCTGAGAAATGTTCTAGTTCCTTTTTCTCTTCCCTTTTGAGACCTTTAAAATATATAGCTACTCTTCTCTGGGCTGGTGGGAGTTAAGACATCCTGCTGCTGGCTGGGTTTGCTCCCACCAGGGTAGTTTGAATGTCTGTCCTGCCACTTAGCTACTGTTCAGAGCTTTTCTTTTTGACACTAACCCATTGTAAGGTCATAGAACATCTGTTTTTTAATAAATAACAGAATGGAGTAAACTAGGACATTTTAGTTTTAGCCTAGGTAAACATCTTTTGAAAGATAATTTACTGTAATTTGGATACTTCCTCACTCTCTGTTATTTTCATTTTACCAGGAGAGTTGAGTAATCCACCCATCCTTTTCTTAAACAGATCACTGCAGTTTACCCAGAGCAGTGTCACCTTCATGTTACTACTTGTCAAATAATATTTTGACCTCAGAACCCTTTATATGAAAGAGTAAGCACATAGCATTATACTTCCCTTCTTCTTGTCTCCTAGGCAACACTGACAGGAGCTTTTCTCCTCTCCATGAGAACAGATCTTGCTTAGCTTTCAGCTTTTTCATTTTGCAGTTGGTGTCTAGACATTATACTTGGAGAACTTTGTCCAATGCAGCAAATCTGAAGCCAGAAATGGCTTCTGACTTAAAAGTGCTGTGTAAAGTATAAAGCCCTGTACTGTCAATGGTTTGTATAAATATTTGCATCAATGTAGAAAACACAGACAAAGAAATAGGTAACATTATGTTTCCCTTAGCAACTGAGACAAAATGAAAATAAAAATAAAAATAAAAAAATTAATTATGACTCAGAGGTTCTCATATATTATTAGGGTAAAACCAGGTTATGAAGGGCATAATCTTATATAATTTGGGGAATGGCTTTTCCAAGAAAGAATATAAAACTAGGTACAAGGGAATACTTTTTAGAATAAGGACATACATCACAGTAAATTACAACTTTACACAACTTGCAAATGCCACAAACATAATACAAATCTAGAAGACAGCATAATGTTTGTATCAATAGGCTAACCTGATAACCTTTACACTTTTGCTATTTTTGTTTTTTACTTTGTGCTCTTTACTCCTTGAAAGTATCTTCATATGATGATTTGTAATATATTCTAAGGAACTAATAGAAAGATGACTTAGTATTTCCTCTATCATGATTGTTTTAGCTTGTAAGCTGCAGGAATGCAATATATCAGAAATGGAATGGTTTTTAAAAAGGGAATTTATTAAGGTGCAAGTTTACACTTCTAAGGCTTTGAAAATGTCCAAATTAAGGCATCCATAGAAAGATACCTTAACTCCAAAGAAAGGGCTGATGAAGTTCTGGGTTTCTTTCTCAGCTGGGAGGGCACATGCCCACATCTGGTAGTTTTCTCTCCTCATTTCCTAAGGTTTCCCCCAGGAGTGTTTTCCTTCTGTATCTCCAAAGGTCTCTGGCTGTGTGGGCTCTGTTGACTCTAAAGCTTTTTCCAAACTGGATCCCTCTTAAAGGGCTCCAGTAAGCAACCCCACCTTGAATGGGTGGAGACACATCTCCATGGAAACCATCTAATCAAAAGTTACCACCCACAGTTGAGAGGGTCATCTCCATGGAAACAATAAAAAAGCTTCCACTCAGCAACACTGAATGAGGATTAAAGAACATGGCTTTTCTGGGGTATATAACAGCTTCAAACTGGCACAATGACCTATACTGAAAGGCTAGTTATGTGATAAGAATTAATTTTCATTTCCCAGGATTCTCCATATAATTTAAGGGAATCTTTCCTTTCTGGCCATCATAATTGACTTTGGCTCACCATCTGCTGAACCCACTACAATATGTCATTAGGATATGTTTATTATCCCAAAGGACTTAAATAACTGAAGTAAAGCTTCAAGTTTCTTTACTAGATTTCTATGGAGGTATCTTTTGCTACATGTTCACTCAACCATTTCAGTTTCTGGGACATTTCAGCATTTCCCAGAAGGAAGAAATTTCATAAAACAATTGCATTTTGGGGGGACAAAGTGACCATTAGAACATCTAGCCCCAAATTTCTTAAACTCATCTTCTAAGATTCATCTTCACAAATTTTGCCATTTTCATATACCATTTTCGCTATTATCTGCTTACCATTTATTTTCTAATTTTTTGCTTAGTCACCTATGTAATTCTGGTCTGAAGCAATTATATTAATAAAATCACATATTTTAATTTCAAATTCAACTTCTAATATGCCCTAATGTACACTTATAACTGTAAAAAAGAAAAAGAAGGAAATTATCCCTCTGGCCCAGCTAACATTGCCTCATCCCTGCAGGACATTTAATATGCTGTTGCAGATGTTGCAAAAAGCTAAGTTGCAATGGCTGGGAAGAAAACTTTTATTTAGGGAGACATCCCAGTGATGAAAACTATATGGAAATCTTGTTATTTTCCAAGGCCAAGGTAATTATCCTTTTTATTACAGTGAAGTGATGAAAAAGCTATGTATGCATTTGTTTGTTTCCTCTTCTCTTTAGACTTTTTTTTTAATGATGTTGTTCATTAGATTACAGCAATGCCTAGTGCCCTCAAAAGTCGTTTTAATCAAGTGAAGCAAAAAAAGTAAATAGAATAATAAAGAAAGCAAGTAAGGAAGCCAGACATTAGCCAGCACTAGTGAGGAACAGAAAAAAATTCTTGCTTGGGTCACCACCTGTATGGCTTTCTCTCTCACCTTCCTATACAGTCTCTACAGTGAGAAACAGCTGTTCCATCTTTCATGCTCCACTGTATCTACAAAGGCTCTGTATTTTGTCCTTTCCCTGTATCTCCTACAATCTCTGAGCTCAGAACAGTTTTATTCCTGTAGATATTCCTATCAGCTGGTACCATCCTTAAGTACTTGGGTATTTAATATTGTTGAATAAATAGCCAGAAAGGTTTGTATAGATATAACGAAGACATAGACAAATTTCATTTCAACACTCATTATTAATAATACTTAATAAAATGGATAGCAGTCCTTAGATCAGAGCCCCCATGATGAGAACTGAATGAGTACAGATTTAAAGAGGGGAAATGATTAGCAATATTTTTATAAAGTGGAGAAATACTGCTGAGGTTCTCCTGTTTAAAAAAAAGTGGGTGGAATTGGATTGAAGTCACAGGCACGTCCAAGCAGTACATACCTCTGAATCTTGATAAAAGAAACAAATTACTCCTGAAAGGTAATTTCCAAGACATGGTTTTATCTTTCCATTGGCTTAGTTTTCTTTAGTGTGATTGGTATTTTATGTCCTTTAGGACCTATGCCCATATGTGACTTCTGACCAGATTCTTTATAGCCAATTTATCTCTTAAAGCATTATTTTACATAAAACCCTATTTGTTTTAGCACTCCGCTAAAATTTAAAGTAATAACTTTAAAAACTAATTATTTTTGCTATCATAAAAGCAGATATCAGCCCTTCTACCATGAAATTTACAGGCAAATTGGTGACAGATTGTAAACAAATAAATATATCTCTATATAGATTGCAAATGCGGGCAAATGTCAAGGAGATACCCAAGGTGAACTGACAGAAAATATTTGGGGGACCTATTTAGGTAGTGTTTTAGTTTCCTGACTACTAAAGCAAATACTATGGAATAGGTTGGCCTGAACAATGGGAATTTACTGATTTTGAAGCTAGGAGAAACTTTCTTCCTGAAAACTGTGTCCTGTGGAGACTGGCTATTGCTGATCCTTGGTCCTTGGCTTTGCTGTCACATGGCAATGAACATGATGATGCCTTCTTCTGGGTTCCAGCTTCTGGCTGTTCCCCTGACTTCTCTCTCCACCTAGACTTTCACTCTACTTATAAAGAACTCCTGTACTCTGGATTCAATCCCAACCTAAATCAGTTGGGCCACAACTTAATTGAAGTAACGCCTTGAAGAGATGCTATTTGCAATGTGTCTATACTCACTAGAATGAAGCCAAAGTCAAGAACTTGTCCAAACTGGAATGCACAATTCCAAATATATCAGATAGATGGACAAGAAAAGGCTAGAAATATTTGGGAGACCTATTTAAATAGGATGGATATGAAGGGCTTCCTGAAGAAGTAAAGATCAAGCCAAGGTCTGAAAGAACAATCCTTATAAAAATAATGAGACAGAATTCTAGGCAGAAAGAAAAGTATCTGATGAGGTTCTGAGTTGTGAACACACTTAAGTGGATCTAGAAATGAATAGAAGACCAATGAGGCTAATGTTTTTTAAACAGAGGAAAGAAGGGCATGGGATAAGTTTGAAGAAGGAAGAAGATATTACAGGCCACAGTGAAGAGTTGATTTTCATTCCATGTGTAATACAAAACACACTAAAGGGCTATAGATGAGGGGCATGCTCTGATTTATGTCTTCAAGAGATTATTTCAACTACTTTGTGAAGAATAAATTAGAGGCAATAGAAAACAGGGGAAAACTATAAACAACCAATTAAATTGTTTAAGAGAGAGGTAATAGAATCTTACATTAGGGGGATGGGAGTAAGCATGGATAAAAACAAAGGAATTAGAGATATATTTAGAAAGTGAAAATTAGTAATGAAAGATAGGATTCAAGATGACTTCAAGTTATTGTCTGAATAACTACATATGATACCAATTATTGAGATGAAAGTGTAAACAATTTGGCTGTGAAAACCAAGATTTTAATTTTGAGCACATTAAGTTTGAGATGTTCTATAAACTTTATGGTAGGTGGGAAGTGGGCAACCACATACACAAGTCTGGAATTTAGAAGATGTTATAAATATGGTGATATACATTTGGATTATATAAATGCAAATTATTTATAAATTTTGGATATAAATTTATGACCAAAATTTGACATATACATTTGAGAGGTGATATATATTTGGGAGCAGTCAGCTTGTAATTGATATTTAAAGAACTGGGAATGGATGAGATCACCTAGAGCATATGTGAAGAGAAGTAGAAGGGAATTCAGAGCCAAACTGAGGGTCACCTTAGATGAATTAGAAGAGAAAGAGCCTGGAAAGGTGACTGAAGGAGTGGGAGAGATATGAGGAGAAGGATGATCTTGTGTTTGACAGACATGACAAGGATGATAAATTGAGTTTCATTATGATCAAAGAATCATAGGTCAGAAAGAATACTGGATTGGTCATATGGCTGAAATTAGAGATGTTGATAGGAGTAGAAGAGGGGAAGTGATTTGAACATTTGTGCAGCAGAGAAGAAAACAGGTATATTCCTGCTTTTGAAGTTTTTATCTTCACAGAGGAGAGGCTGTTGTTCTGTTTTCTGTTTTAATATGGAAGTTATTAGAGCAGTTTTGTGCTAACCGGAATCATCCAGTAGAGGGGGAAATTTATTATTATTGGAAAGAATCAGTGAAAGGAATAGAGGTTGAAAAGATCTTAAGAGGGAAACCCAAAAACTGTTTCCAGATAGGCCTTTGATAGGTAGGGGGTTAGCTTCATGGTTCTTTGAAATGAAAGTAAGTTCAGGGAGGGAAATATTTGCAGTTTCTGTGCCAGGAAAGTGAAGGAGTTTTCTTCTAAAGGTTCTTAAAAATTTATTTTCAGGATTGAGAGATGAGAAAAATATAAATTAGTTGTCATAAAGGGAAGCACAATAAAAGTAACAGAGAAATAACAGGTGTCTTCAAATTTCTAAAACCAACTAAATGGATTGGATATTCAATAAGTAAGGATATCTGGGCAGAATAGATGTTGAAAGACCAAGGTGGAATCCTATTCCCACACAAACTGCCTCTGCGAATTAGTGGAGCAATGGGGAGGGAATGGTTTGCAGGAGATCAGAGCTGCATTCAAATGTGCTTATTTTCATAAAATTCACTTTAATAGGCATTGTTTTAATGCTTAAATAATCAGTAGGGATTTTTTGTGTTCTGGTTCTCTCCTTTGCAGCAGAGTTTCTACTAGAGGAATAATAGAAAGAATACAAAAAGCTTGTTTTCTCAGTGATTTGAGTCACTAAAGTGCAGTGTAATCGTGTAGTGAATTTCAAGCCTTAGTATGCCTCTTAATATGCCGATTTCTGGAAGCAAACCCCAGAATCGCCGTTTATATAATATCTAGAGTTACCTGCAATTGTAATTAGTTCCCCAAATGATTTTTTCTTTCCTTTCTTTCTTTCTTTTTCTTTTTTTTTTTTTGCATGGGAGGCACAGAGAATTGAAAGTGGGTCTCCGGCATGGCAGGCGAGAATTCTACCACTGAGCCACCACGGCACTGCCCCCCCGCCCCCACAAATGATTTTGATAGAGGTCGTCTGTGGACTGTAATTTGAGAAACAAAAATAGGGGTAAACCTATGTGACAGAAGGAAAAACTGGTATCAAAATTTTATCTATGTGTGATACATTCAGGGGCCATCATAATAGAAAAGTAAAAACATATAATAGTAGAGAAAAATATATATCATTTCTATAAAATATTAGGGCATACGAGTATTGCATTAGAGGAGTATTGTTTTCTGATAAAAGACAAATTAAAGACACAGATCAATTCTCAATTCCGATAGATCTATCAGTACCTACTCTTTGATAGAGATGGATTAGCATCAATATTCATTTAAGAAATAAAGCTAAAATTGATTTGAATTTCAATTAAAACTATACCATCAGAATTAAATTAATACTAAGTGAGCTAAATCATAAAACAAAAACGTTTTTAAAGGGTGCATTATAAACCTACCAAAAATTCTGAAATACTGCTCCCCACTTTTGTTA
Source organism: Myrmecophaga tridactyla (assembly GCA_004026745.1). NCBI lineage: Eukaryota > Metazoa > Chordata > Mammalia > Pilosa > Myrmecophagidae > Myrmecophaga > Myrmecophaga tridactyla. The sequence continues at coordinate 24,806 of PVIY010006798.1, forward strand.
TAATCTCTTTACAACTATTGTTTTTTTAAAGTGATTTTTTTTTTGTCTCTTTGTGTTAAAATAGTTTATCCAATTAGTCTAACAACATGCCAGGAAAATGCAGGACACAACAGACAAGTTGAATCCCAGGTCTTGTTGAAACAGAAAATCAGCAATATTCATGCACACATTTACATTTTCAAAGAACATCTTCTTGAAATCCCCTCTTTTTTAAAAGGACACTATATTGTACTAATACATGTAGGTAGACAGGTAGCTCGAGGAGGGAAGATATGCATATGATACTTATTTTTTTTAAACCTTTTTAGAATTACTTTATGTAAGGAAAAACTTATTTTCAGTACTCCACTTTTAGGGATTAAAAATCTCAACATCTGCTTTGCTTTCATGGTACATAAGGAAAATAATATCTGCTTAGGAGCCCAGAGTCTGTAGTCAGAATACCTTTGTGACCATGAGCAAATTATTTCTTTGTCCTTCAGTTTTCACATCTGTAAAAGGCAATTAATCATAATACTTACATCATAGGTCATTTGAAAGTGTGAAATGAAGTAATATATAAAAAGCACTTAGATCAGGGGCTGGTATATATTAAAAACTCAGTACTCACTGTTAAGTTATAATAGTAATATTTTCATATTTAATTAAAAGTTTTAGTGAAGGAATAATTGTAATAAACAAATTTTTTTCAAATAGGAAAAGTTTAATAAAGAAATCTTAGCAAAAGGTGATTTTTTTTCCTTATTGACACAAAAATGCACCTTATACTACAAAAGGTAGAAAGTAAGAGGCCTGTCTTGTACTCAGTCATTAAAAAAAATTAAGTCAAACCAGACTCCCCCAAATCACCTACACACAGCACGATGTCCAAAAAACTCTACTTTTTGTACTTGTGTGTAAATACATATTTCACCTCCTGGCTGCCCGACTGGCATGCAAAGGGGGAGGAAAATTTGTTTAGAAAAGGTAAGTGAAGAATTTTTGACTTAATTAAATGGAAATGAACAAATAAAAAAGGGAAGTGTTTTCATGTGATAAAAAGTCTCAAAGTTAAGGAATATTAAACTGGGAATTTCACTCCTGTGTTTGCATCCCCTGTGGCCAGAGCACTCCTCTGTAAGGAGCCATATGGCTAGTTCCTTTCCATCAGCTGGAAGTCAGATCAAATGTCAATCTCTAGAGAAGACTTCTCTAATAATTCCACATATAATAGTGCGTGTCCTCCAGCCCTATCATAATATTTTTGTGCAAATCCTTATTTTATTTTCTTCAGAACATGCATTACTTTTTGAAATTCTCATTTTACATGCTTATCATCTATCCACCCACTAGAAAAAAAGCCCTAAGCAGCCAGCTCCTCTGCACTTGTGCAGTGTGTTGTCAATGTCCACTTTAACACATGTGGGTATTTCTCAAAGGTCAGTTGGCATTTGGGATTGAAAACTGGCCCTAACCTATTAATTTTTGGTCCACTATCTCTTTTATCTTAGATTTTTTTTATTGAGAAATCTTTAGACACATACTATCCATACGTAGCATACAATCAATGGCTCACAATATCATCACGTAGTAGTGTATTGATCACTATGATCATTTTTAGAACAATTGTAGCACTCTGTAAAAAGAAATAAGACAAAAGAAAGAAAACTCATTCATTTCATGCCCCTAACCCCTCCCGCTCATTGACCATCAATAGTTCAATCTACCCATTTTTTTTTACCCTTTAGCTCCATTATTTATTTATTTATTCCTTTTTTTTACTCATCTCTCCATATCTCAGATAAATGAAGCATCAGACACAAGGTTTTCACAATCTCATGGTCACATTTTAAAAGCTATATAGTCATATGATCATCTTCAAGAACCTAGGATACTGGAACACAGTTCAACAGGTTCAGATACTGCCCTCCAGCCATTCCAATATACCACAAACTATAAAAGGTTATTTATATAATGCACAAGAATAACCTCCAGGTTAACTACTCAACTCTGAAACTTCTCAGCCACTGAAACTTTTATTTTTTCTTATGTCTCTCTTCTCCAGTTTGGTCAAAAAGGCTTTCTGCATCCCTTGATGCCAGGTCCTGGCTCATCCCAGAAGTTCTGTTGCACATTGCCAGGGAGATTTACACCCTTGGGAGTCATGTCCCATATAGTGGGGAGGGCAGTGGGTTCACTTGCCATGTTGGCTTAGAAAGAGAAGCCACATCTGAGCAACAAAAAACGTTGTATGGAGGTGACTTTTAAGCATAATTTGAGTAGGCTTAGCCTATGCTTTGCGGGGATAAGTTTCATAGCAGTGAAACCCAAGATCGAGGGCTCAGCCTATGGAATTGGTTCTCCCCATTGCTTGTGAGAATATCAGGAATTCCCCAGACAGGAAAGCTGAATATTTCCTCCTTTCTCCCCAGTCTCCTAAGTGGACTTGGGAAATACTTTTTTGTTCTCTGCCCAAATTACTCTGGGATATATCAGGGCATCACAGCAACCTGTACAAATCAACAAGATCTCACCCCCTATTCAAGATTCCATGTAATTATGGTGTTCAAATAAACTAACCATACAAGTTAAATTAGATAATACACTACCCAAAATCTATATTGTGCATCATAGATGTCTCTCCCTTTGTTCTCACACAGAAATTGTAGTTTTAAAATATAGATATATAATATCATCCTTTACCCTGTATTTTGATATACCTTAGTCCTATCCAAAGCAGCTTCATTCATATCTCTGGTTGAAGTATGATCACTTTTTCAACTTTTTTTAGCAATTGCAGAATGGGGTAATGCCGGCTTTTACAGCTTTAGTGTCAGATTTCAGATGTCCTGTCCTCTAATTGACTAATCCTTTCTTCTGCCTCTTCAAATCTATTGTTGCAGGTCTCCATTGTTTTATCATCTCTTCTATTGTGCCTTTCATTTCCATAGTTTCTGTGACTTGTTTTTTCAAGCTTTTGAGTTATTCACCCAATGTCTTCTTGATATCCTCCCTCAACTCATTGATTTGATTTTTGATGAGGATTTGTATGTCTGTTTGAACATCCTGAGTTAGTTGTTTCAATTCCTGTATCTCATTTGAAATGCTGATTTGTTCCTTTAACTGGGCAGTATCTTTGAATTTCCCAGTATGACTCGTTATTTTTTGTTGGCCTCTAGGGACTTGATTCCCTTAATTAGTTTATTCTGCAGGTTATTTTCACTCTTTTACCTAGGCCTCCTTTGGTAGATGATTTTGTTCTCTACCTGTTTTTGACATTCAGTTCAACTTGCTCTAGACCTCTAACATAGGTTCTGTTCAACTGACCAGAATTTTTTAGTTCTTGTTTTTCTGGGTTTTTTTTGCCCTTCCTTTATTGGAGACTTTTTTTTTTTTTGAGGAGGGTCTCTTCAAATACTAGTGACCCCACTCAGATTTTCCCTGTCCAGACAGGGCCATGTCTCAGGAGGAGAGAATAACCAGATCAGTAATTCCTGAAGGTGATACCCAGCATCTTGTAAGACTTTCCTATGAAGCCTCTAGACTCTGTGCTTTTACTATCCTGCTCAGCATGTGGCACTTGCCAGCCTGTAGCTTCCCTGTAGTGTACTTTCAGTAGCCTTTTCTTTGGACAGTGTGTGGTTGAGACAGAGGTGGAAGTAGTAGGCAGGTTTTGATTACTTATGTTTTCCAGTCCCCAGGGCCTGAATTCATTGAAGGAGGGCCTCCACTTGATGTGACCCCACCCCCTTTATCTTGGAGAAGATATGCATTTTAACCCCTTTCATCTTACAATTACTTGTCCTTCATATATGCCTTAATTCTGGCCTTGCCTGAGGCAGTGCTGGAGTCTGAGAGTGCTTGAAATTCTACCTAATGAGATATTAAGAAGAAAAAAGAAAAAGAAAAAAAAACACAAAGAGGCTTTTCAGAGCCAGAATTCCACTACATGAATTTGTGAATCAAGAGCTTGAGTTGGTGCATGGCTCTATGTGTTCCCAGACTCCATATACCCCCTTTTCTTGGTGTCCTGCCCTTTTCCAGTATTTTGTGCTGTCCAATTCAAAAACTTCTGTTTTTTTTTTCCATCATCCCTGCCCTCTCTCTCCTGGTTCCTTTAGCACTTATGCCAGGTTTATCTGTGTTTGGGGTCTGTTTTCAGTAGTGAGAATTTGTTAATTAATTCTGCATTTGGAGTTTGGTTGGGTGATGCCTTTGTGATAAGTAAAGTCTGTTCTTTTTCCCTCAGGAAACCAGCCTACCATTCCCATGGGGAGGGGGGCAGCCTCTGCAGTTTGAGAGACTTACAGTTCTGTGTTGAATCTCAGCCATTCCACTTATTCCAGAGTGGTGCATGCTGTGTGTCCAGTCACTGATGTCCCCTAGCAGTTGTTCTGTACTGGTCCTGGCTATTTACTAGCTGTTTGGAGGATGAACATAATTCCATACCTCACTATGCTACATCTTGCCCCACCTCCTGTTTCACTAACTTTTGATTAACCAGTGAGGCAACCATCCTGAAATGGCCTGAGGTTCCATGTAAGCCCAAAGGTGACTCTTGGACCCCTAAGAGAGAGAGGAGATAAGTTACAAAATCTGTACTTTAGGCCGGTGGGATTGAGAATTGACCATATCTTGGCTAGGACTGGAGGAAGTGGACATCACACAAGGAAATCATATGGATTGTTGTCACACTTATTTTACCCACATTGTAGGTAAAATCTTTCTTTTTAATAATTGAAGAAAAAGCATGGCAAAAAATGAGAAAGTTCATGCTTTTCCAAAGAGACTAAACTCATAAAATCAAATCAAGGATGAGGTGGGGCAGGATGGTGGCATAGGGAGGATAGAATTTATGTAATTCTCTAGAGGAACTAGTTTATAGCCAAGTATTGTCTGGAACAATTGACTGGGAGACATCCATGACCAGACACATGTTGTACACCTGCCTGGAATGGGTAGAAGGTGTTAGATTACAATACAGAACTGTGAGTAGAGATCCCAAACTCTGGAGGCTGATGCCCCTTCACCACTGGCATAGTAGGGTCTTAGAGACAGCTCCTATGGGAAGAAGAAGCCCTCTCTACTGGGAGAAAAGGAAGGTAGCTCAACTGAGATCCAATTGTATTTTTGTTTTGTTTAGTTTGGTGCATGGTCTGGAGAACAAACCCAATTGTGGTTTTAATTAATAAAATTGGATGTTGAATACAACCTTGAAACACAGAAAAACCCAGAGAAAGCAGGAGGTCTCTCCCAGCACAGAGGAAATAGAGCTGACACAAGAACAAATAAAAAACAAAACAAAACCTGGGGACTTTGGAGTTAGCTAAACCCAGAAAACTGGGAAAAGGTTATGCCCAAAGAAAAGGGTCACATGAAGACAGGTACCAACTCTGGCTCTTAAGTGGCAAATCTTGTGAGCCAGGGACTGGATCTGAAAAGAGATTTTATTTCATTTTGTCTCTATTTTTTCCCTTTTCTAAAGTTTTTTTAAGTAGCTCATTAGAGAAAATCTTAGGCATGTTCAATTGTCAGGGCTCATCCAGGGAAGGGCAGATTAAGATAGGTCTGAGAGAAAAAGCAACAAGTCAAGTTAAGGAGATGTTTTGCTAAATGGCATATTTTTCCCAAGAAAGGGAGGGCAGGGTCCAGCTAAAGTTGCAGCTCTCCTTCAGACACTTAAGACCCCATGGATTGGGAATTCGAAGCACCTTAAACTTGCCATCATTTCCGCCTCTGTCTCAACCACACCCCTGGCAGCCTGAAGATTAAAAGCTCTGCCTTTAATTTAAAGCCAGTGGGGAGCTGTGGGATGACAAGGGTAGGAAAAGCAAAGAGTCTAGAGGCTCCATAGGAAAGTCAGACAGTATGCAGGGTCTCATCCTCAGGGAAACTTGGTACTAATTACAACCTCCTTCTAAGACCTGGGTCTGTCTTATGTGGGAAAAACTGATTAGAGGCAAGCATATTGGGAGAGACACTCATAGAAAAGATTCCATGTAGGTAGAGCAAGAACCAGAAAAATAAGAGCTGATAACTTCTGACCAGATAACCAGAATTTAGGTTAGAAGCCCAGAAGAAGCTGAACTGATAGAGAACAAAATGAACCAACAAAAGAAGCATAGGTAAAAAAGTGAAAATGATCTCCAGAATCAACTAATCAAGGAAATCAAATGCCTAAACACAAACTAAAAATTACAAGTCATGCTAGGAAAACATGAAGATATGGCCCAGTCAAAGGAGCAAACCAATACTTTAAAGGAGGTAAAGAAGTTAAAGCAACTAAGTAAAGATTGTCAAACAAGCTTGCTAAATCAATTAAAAAATCAAATCGATGAGTTGAGGGACAATATGGCAAAAGAGATTAAGGATTTAAAGAAAACATTGGGTAACCATAAAGAAGAACTCAAAAACTTGAAAAAAACAAATAGCAGAGTTTATGGGAAAGAAAAGCATAATCAAAGAGATTAAAAACACAATATAGACCTACAGCAGCAGATTTGAAGAGTCAGAACAATGGATTAGTGAGCCAGGGGACAGGACATCTGAAATCCTTCACACAAAAGAGCAGATAGGGAAAAGAATGGGAAAATATGAGCAGGGTCTCAGGGAATTGAATGACAACATGATCCACATGGGTATCAATGTTATGGGTGTCCCAGAAGAATATGCGAAGAAAAAATGAGCAGAAAGTATAATAGAAGGAATATTCACTAAAAATTTCCCATCTCTTAGGAAAGACAAAAGATTACAAATACAGGAAGTGCAGTGTACCCCAAATGGAATAGACCAGAATAGACCTATTCTAAGACACTTACTAATCAGATTATCAAACATCAAAGACACAGAGAATTCTGAAAGCAGCAAGAGAAAACAGATACATCACATACAAGAGAAGCATGATAAGACGGTGTGTGGATTTCTCAGCAGAAACCATGGAGGTGAGAAGGCACAGGTATGATATATTTAAGATACTGCGAGAGAAAATCTGTTAACCAAGAATTCTATACCTGACAAAACTTTGCCCTTCAAAATGAGGGAGAGTTTCAAATATTTTCAGACCAACAGGCACTGAGAAAGTTTGTGAAAAAGAGATCTGCTCTGCAAGAAATGCTAAAGGGAGCACTACAGGCAGATAGGAAAAGAAGATAGAGAGAGGTCTGGAGAAGAGTGTGGAAATGAAGACTATCAGTGAGGGTGAAAAGAGAGAAAAAAATAGGATAAATCAGAATAAACTCATGAAGCATGCAACAACATGGATGAATATTGACGACATTATGTTGAGTGAAATTAGCCAGAAAGAAAAGGACAAATACTGTATGGTCTCAGTAATATGAGCTAACATTAATATAGTCAACACTGAAAGTTAGAGTTGAGAACACAGGCTATTGGGGAGAAATAAAGAAGGCAGAGATTGAGCATTTGATGCCGAAGGAGTACAGAATGTTCAACAGGATTAATTGTAAAGATTCAGATAGCACAATGCTATCTGATGGTAGCAAATACCAACACCCAACAATGCGCACCCAACAAAGCTGTACATGAGTCTGATCTAGGTAGGAGGGCTCAGGGCATATATGACACTAAAAAGAAAAACAGAGGATAGGGACTGAGATGGTATAATTTAGCAATTCCTAGAGTGGGCAATTATAGTGATTAAATGTACAAATATAAGAAAGCTTTTACATGAGGGTGAACAAATGAATGTCAACAGTACAAGATGTTGGAAATGGGATGGTATATGGGAAAAATACAATCACTGCAAACTAGAGACTATAGTTAACAGTAACATTGTAATATGTTTCCACTAAATGTAACTAAATGTCAATAAGAGGGGATTTAAGGGAAGGGTATGAGATTCTTGGTATTGATGTTGTTGTTCCTCATCTTTACTCATTTTAAATTTTTATTCTTCATTTTTATCTTCTTCCTCTTTCTTTGTGAAAGAAATGGAAATGTCCTCATATAGATAGTGGTGATGAATCCATAACTATGTGATTTTAGTGGGAACCATTGTTTGTTTACTAAGGATAAATCATATGGTGTGTATAAAACTGCTTAAAAAATAAACAGAAAAATACATGTGCTGAAGAAAATATGGGGAGAGGGATGCACCTACCTACTATTGGTAGGGAAGTAGAATGGTACAGACTTTCTGGAGGGCAGTGTGGTGGCTCCACACTTAGTCAGAGGAGGCTAAGCATAGGATTGCCATATGGTCCTGCAACCCCGTTATTATGTATATACTTGGAAGAACTGAAAGCAGAGACATGTATGGACATCTGCACACTGGTGTCTATGGTGGCATTATTCACAATTTTCAATCGATGGAGGTGGCCTAAGGGTACATCAACTGATGAACAGAGGGGTGAACTCTGGTGTAATCATATAATGGAATATTGAGGCACTAAAGAATGAATGAATTTGTGAGGCATGCGACTAGGTGAATGGAATTTGAGGACATTATGGTGAGTGAAATAAGCCAGAAACACAAAGATAAACATTATAACACCTCACTAATATGACTATAATTTGCAAACTCTGAAAATTGAATCTGAGAGCATAGGTTATCAGAAGAAGGCTTACTGTAAAAGCTCAAGGATTGCAAGTTTTTACTGCACTCACATCTATTTCCTGAGTTGTAATGGTTATTTTTAAATTCTGATATGCTGAGGTCTTTACATATAAACTGGTCAGTCCCTATAATGTTGGGGTCTGTTACACTTGAAACTCAGAGCTGGAATTTTGCTCTGAAAATTAGCATTTTGCTATGAAAATTAGCATTACCCCATGCACAAATATTTAAGAAGTTGAAAAAGAGATGACTTCAATTAGAGATATGAATGAAGCTGATGTGATTAGGACTAAGGTAAATCAGTCTAAAGGGTAAAGAATGATATCAACTGTGTTTTAAAACTTCAATTTCTGTGTAAGACCAAAGAAAGAGATGCTTATTTGGTGCAAAATGTATATTACTTTAACACAGTATCTGATTTAACTTATGTGGTCATTTTATTTTAACACGTAATTACATGGAACCTAGAATATAATGATTAAGACCTTGTTGGTTTGCATATGTTGGTGTGATGCCCTGGAACATCCCAGAGTAGTTTGGGCAGAGAATAAAAATGTATTTGCAGGGTGCATGGGTAGTTCAATGGTAGAATGCTCACCTGCTGTGAGGGAGAACTGGGTTTGATTTCCAGCCCATGAACCACCCCCCTAAAAGCAAAAAGTGTTTGCAATTCCCTCTAAAAGGACAAGGGAAAAATGTGGGAATATTAAACTTCCCCACCTGGGAAATTTCTGATATTCTCCCAAGCATTGGGATCTACCAATTTAATAGGTCAAGCCCTTGGTCTTGGGGCTTGCCCTTATAAAACTTATTACTGCAAAGGAGAAGCTAAGTCTACTTATAATTTTGCCTAAGAGTCACCCCCAGAGAACCTCTTTTGTTGCTCAGATGTGACCCCTCTCTCTAAGCCAACTTGGCAGGTGAACTCACCGCCCTCCCCACTATATGGAACATGACTCCCAGGTGTGTAAATCTCCCTGGCAATGTCAGGCATGACTCCTTGGGGTGAGCTGGGACTTAGCATCTTGGGATTGAGACGGTCTTCTTGATCAAAAAGAGGAAGAGAAATGAAACATAATAAAATCTTTGTGCTGGTTTGAAAGGATATATGTCCCCTAAGAAAAGCCATGTTTTAATATAAATCCCACTTCATAAATGTAGAATAATCTCCATTCAATACTGTATGTTTGAAACTGTAATGAGATCATCTCCCTGGATGATGTGATTTAGTCAAGAGTGGTTGTTAAATTGGATTAGGTGATGACATGTCTCCACCTCTTTGGGTGGGTCTTGATTAGTTTATTGGAGTCCTATAAAAGAGGAAATATTTTGGAGAATGAGAGATTCAGAGAGAGCAGAGAATGCTGCAGCACCACAAAGCAGAGAGTCCACCAGCCAGTGACCTTCAGAGATGAAGAAGGAAAACGCCTCCCGGGGAGCTTCATGAAACCAGAAGCCAGGAGAGAAAGCTAGCAGATGACACAGTATTCGCCATGTGCCCTTCCAGCCAAGAGAGAAGCCCTGACTGTGTTCACCATGTGCCTTCTCACTTGAGAGAGAAACCCTGAACTTCATCAGCCTTCTTGAACCAACTTATCTTTCCCTGGATGCCTTTGATTGGACATTTCTATAGACTTGCTGTGATTGGGACATTTTCTTGGCCTTAGAACTGTAAACCAGCAACTTATTAAATTCCCCTTGTTAAAAGCCATTCCATTTCTGGTATATTGCATCCTAGCAGCTAGCAAACTAGAACAGTTTTGTTTCAAATAGAGCCAAGATGTCATTCTGAAGGTTATTCTTCTTTATTATGTAGATATCCTTTTTTAGGTTTTAGTGTATCAGAGTAGCTAGAACTATATATTTGAAATTATTGAATTGTATTCCAGTATCCTTGATTCTTGAAGATGACTGTATAAATATATAGCTTTTACAGTGTGATCATATGATTGTGAAAACCCTGTGGTCGATGGTCCCTTTATCCAGGGTATGGACAAATGAGTTTTAAAAAAGTACAAAAAAATAAAGAAATAATAGGTGAAATAATGTGTATGGGATGTTTTGGGTGTTCTTTTTCATTTTCATTTTCATTTTCATTTTTATATGTATTTTTTGAGTAATGAAAAATTGATGATGGTGATGAATGGACTACTTTATGATGATACTGTGAACCACTGATTGCACACTTTGCATGATTATATGGTATGTGAATATACCTCAATAGAATTGCACTAAAAAATTAAATCAGGAAGAAATTCCCTAAGATGGATCAAGAGAATTTCATCTTAGAATCTTCTCGCTTTTATACAAATCTCTGTTTTCTATTATCTTTTCTTGAGGCTTTCTCTTCTCACTACTTTTGTCTTGACTTTAGGAAATAAGTTCATTGGCTTGCTACTCAGAATTTAAGACTGCTTTCCTAAAGCATGAAGCTGCAGACAATACCAGACTGATCTCTATTGTTTGGCCAGAAAGATGTGCACATTCATATGCTATATAAAGATTCTTCCCTGTGAGTTTGTTGTTCATTATCTTTGAACAACAAGCAGGACATATGTAAATCAGAAACAGCTTGAATAATCAGGAGTTTAATCAATTAAATCAAGCTTGAAACCATTTTAACATGTTTATTTTCAACTGTATAATAAATTTTAAATTCACATATATCTGTGATTTGCTTCAGTGTACTTAGCCTGTCAGTCAGTGTAACAGACACTGCTAGTTGCCTACCCAATATCCATTGCCCCTTTTTTCTCACCAAAGGAACCCTGACCTTGTTGTGGGTTGCAATTTATATAACTAAAGCCCAAGAGCAAGGGAGGTTACCATGTAGCATAGTACTGGACAAAAAGATAAAATGCAGTTTACTGGAGATTTACTCTTTTGGAGCAGAAAGAAAGAGCCTAGGTCATTAATGATAGTTTAGAGATGTTGCAATTGGATTTCCTTTCTCCAGATTTATTGTTATGTGAGGAAAAGATATGGCAATTTGGTCAAGCCTTTGTTTGGGGGTTCCATTACATGTAGCCAAACACAATAGCTAATTAATAGATGGGTAAATGCCCACTTTTCTGAAAGATAAAGGAAGGTAGTGTCATCTTCATCGTGATCATCTTAAAACTGAAGTTATAAAGAAACTCCACAAATCATTCAGTGATTAAGTAGCCAAGTTACAGCATTTAGGTCCTTGGGCTTCCTATTCAGGGCTGTGACTTTAATTCATCTCTGTTCTGGTTTCTTCTACCTTCCCTCCTACTTCCCCTGAGGCTAACACATACATCCTCTTCTAACCATCATGACAATACTCCTCAAAGGAATCATCTATGTTGGCTGCTTCTGGTACTGTATCTCATCAGTTGTCTTTTATTTTACTCTATGTAGGAGGGAATCTTTTTTTCTAAACACCTAATCCCGAGGCACCTAGATAACATGAAAGGTTGTTCTAGAAATAATGGAGCAAGACTTTAAGGGTAGTATACAGTGAGGGTCAGAGAAATTCAATTTTATCTTAATGGTGGTGACAGCAACTGATACTTATTGAAAACAGTTTGTGTACTTGGTTCTGGATGTTAATTAACTCATTTAATTCTCAAAGCAAATCTGAGAGTTCAATATTATTATAATCATTTTTGATAGGTGAAGATACTGAGGCAATCTGATTACAGAACCCAGGTTCCAAAAAACTGGAATAAATTTCCCTTATATTTTTGTTGTTGAAGTATTCCATTTCCCCCTTATTTGGAAACAGTTTATGTACAACTTTAGTTATCAACTTTCTTCAGATATCCTCCTATCTCTACCACTTTTTTTGATCTCTTTCTAGTCATACAGATTTACTCTGCCCTCTATGTTCCCCATTATAGTGAAACACCAGGTTACCAAAAAAAGTTTTTGTGCCCTTTGCTATTCCTATAAAAATAATCCTCAATTGGACTTTGATTACCATTTGCTAGAATTATTTAAACATTGTAGCATGGCTCCCAGACTCCCATTTTTCTGCCTTTCCAATCATCAGATCTTATAATCAAGGAATCCCACTTATTTTCGTCAGAAGCCTTAAAGATTATCCATCCAGCAACTATAACAGCTTGAATGTGGGTTGTCAAGGATGTATTTGAATATCGCCACTAAGAAAGACCATTTCATCCCTGAGTAGCTTAGATTGTTAGATCATACTTTCTTGAATAAATAATGTCTGTTTCCTGGGTACTTTTGCCATAATTGTACTCCTAGGAACCACTCAGACAAAAATCTAATTCTTCTTCTATGTTGCAGCTCCTCAAAAATTGTAAAGCAGCTATCACATCCAACACTGCCTACATTTCCTTTTATCCAGTCAATCATTCCTCATATGGAACAGTAATCAAAAACTGTCTTGCTTTCTCGTCTCTGAACAGGTCTCATCTTGGTGACATCTTCCTAACAGTTCCTAACAGGTATTCATATTACCTTCCAAATGTTATCTTTCCAGGAGGCACATCATAAGGAAGAGCTATCTTTCCCCTCTTTAGAATGACCCTGTTTCTACTGAGCAACTCCTCAGATGGCATTGCCTTTGGGGAGCATCACCAGAGCATTGCCTCAGTGTGGCTTTACTTGAAGTAACTCTCTGCATGTTCTGATGTTGAGCCATCAAAGAGAAGCTGTATATTTAAATTAATTATCCATGGGACTCACATATGTTCAGATAACAACTCAGACTGCTTGTTGTGCTCATTTAATTGGACCTGTAACCTTTGATCCTAATGGTGCTCTGCATAGTGGCTGCTGTTGTCATGATGTAAGGTGTCCAGGCTGTGGCTTCTCTTTCATGCCATGGTTTTGCTAATTATTGGCATTTCAATGCAGTTTCTGGGTAACACTTTCACTCATTGGCACAATTATGATAACTGATATTTATATGGTATGTGTAAAGTGACTTTAGCCTATATCTTTTCTTTAGATTTAATTGTGGTATTTTCTTACAGTAAAGTAGAAAGTGAATGCTCTTTGGTGTTATAAAACCCAGGGCTTAATTCCTTGGTTCTTAGTGTATACTTGGGCAAAAAGTTTCTTGTCATTGTCTTTATTTCTTTATCTTAGAGTAACAATATATACTTTGCAGAAGAATTAGATGAAATAATGCACACAAAACAACTAAAAATGTCTAGCATAGTAGTCAATCAATACATGATTACCTTCATTATCATAATAAACAGATGATACCATGAATGTAAAACTAAAATCAGAATCCTTTAAATACAAACAAAACAGACCACATCCAGTCTCCACAACACGAATTCATCTAGTGAATTCATCATGCATTCATCTAAATGGATGAAATGAGTCAAAACAAGTAGATTATATTGCCAGGGTCCATTCATTTTGTAAATACTGCCACAGCATTAACCAATGTTAAAGTGAGACAAGTGTTACTACACTTTGAACTATAATAATATGTCTATAGTGTTTTCTAGCCACCAGTCTGACAGATAGTATTGTTTTCATTTATATGAGGTTGGAAAAAGAGAAAGAGAAAGGGCTTTCAAAGCATTGAGAGAAATGACACAACTTGAATAAGATGTGGAAATTAAATAGGATGGAGGCCATGGAATTTAAAAATCACTGAGCATATTTCAAACAACAGCAAAAAATATAATTTTATATAATAAACATCATCATTTTAGCTCAACTAAGTTTTACATAAATAAGAGATATTTTTAGTGTCATTTTCCAAAATTGTCCTTTGTCTCCCAATTTGTCCTATCTCTAAAGCCTCAGTGTCCCATGCCACACCCAACTGTCCTTGCAAGGCTGAAAGCAAGTTATGTATCAGGTAAGCCTGAGATGGCTGTGGATGTGAGAAATGATAATCTTCTTTATCAAGCCTTAGGGCATGCACTCTTTAAGGGCTCACCACCTCAAATACCATCAGGAGCTGGGCAGGTTATATAAATGCAAATAGTGGTTCAGGCAAGGACATGCTGGCCTAGAGAAGGCATGGCCCAATTTCAAACAGCAGCTGCTCCTCCCCAACTACCATTGTGTTCTCATGAGTAATAGAAGGTCAGCGTTCTAGTTTGCTAGCTGCTGGAATGCAATATACCAGAAATAGAATGGTTTTTAAAAAGGGGATTTAATAAGTTGTTAGTTTACAGTTCTAAGGCTGAGAAAATGTCCCAATTAAAACAAGTCTATAGAAATGTCCAATCAAAGGCATCCATGGATAGATACCTTGGTTCAAGAAGGCTGATGAAGTTCAGGGTTTCTCTCTCAAGTGAAAAGGCACATGGCAATCACAGTCAGGGTTTCTCTGTCATCCAGAAGGATATATGGCGAGCATGGCACCATCTGCTAGTTTTCTCTCTGGCTTCCTGTTTCATGAAGCAACCCGGGAGGCGTTTTCCTTCATCTTCAAAGGTCGCTGGCTGGTAGACTCTCTGCTTCTCATGGCTATGTCATTCTCTGCTCTCTCAGAATCTCTCCCATTCTTCAAAATGTTTCCTCTTTTATAGGGCTTCAGAAACTAATCAAGACCCACCCAAATACATGGAGCCGTGCCTCCAGCTAAGCCAGTTTAACAACAACTCTTGATTAAATCACACTTCTGGGGAGATGATCTAATTACAGTTTCAAACATTCAATACTGAATAGGGATTAGAAGAAATGGCTGCCTTTACAAAATGGGATTAGGATTAAAACATGACCTTTCTAGGATACATACATCATTTCAAACCAGCAGTCAGTGTCGCCAGTATGTTTTGATTGCTTAAAAAACTTAGCCATAAATATTGACTTTGATGTATAATTTAAGTGAATAAGCCATAGTAATTATTTGTAATATTTAGAAACACTTTGCAAGCCAAATGAAACACAACTGCAGGGCAATTTGGCCTTTCCTCCAGTTTGTAAATTCTCGATGAATTTCAGAGTTACAGAATTTACTTTAACATAACATGGCTCTAAAAAGTTTTCTTTGATTAGGATGTAAAAAATTAATTTATTGAAACAATGTATCAAAATATTCAGGGAAAGGATCACTCAAAGCATTACTGCATTGGACAATATAAGACTGCAAAACCTTTGGATTTAGGGACCAGTTTCTTCTATATTTTACATAATAAATTTCCCTCACTCTCAGTGTTTCTGTCTTCCACAAGCTGAGCTAATCATGTACTTAACTTCATGGCAAATTATCACTATTAGTCTCTTTCTAACATAATTATTTACTATATTTTACCCTCCTTCCCCACTCCTGTTCCCATCTTCTCAAAATAGCATACTATTCTAATGTATTGGATGTGTATCCCTCTATTTCCATATACTCATATAAAATTAAATTGTTTTGTTCTTGCTTTTGAAGCTTACAAAAACAATATTGTGCTTTAGAGCTAATTACTTTTAGTTTTTGACTCATCATGTCAAAATGACATGTGTGCACATTGAGTCTATGGTCTAGTACTGCTGCACAGTACTCCACATTGCATGCACCATGTGGCTATCCATGCCAAGGGTATGGATGACCAAACAGTATCCAACCTGCTGATACGATGAGCAATACTGCAATAAATGACCTGTTCATGTCCCTGCGTGGGCTTGTGTAAGAACGTTTTAGGACCACACATCTTGGACTGGGATTGCTGAATCATAGGGCTTGTGGATATTTAATTTTACCAAGTACTGCCAGATTCTTTCCCAGGATGCTTGTGGAAGACTACTTTCCTACCAGCAGACCATGAGTTTTCCTGTATTCTACCTCCCATCAAAAGCTTAGTATTATCAAACTTTCTAATTGTGATAGTTAAATTCAGTTGTCAACTTGGCCAGGTGACGGCACCTAGTTCTGTTGCTGTGAACATAATCCAATGGTATCTGAACCTCATCTGTTGCTGATTACATCTGCAGTTGGCTAGGAGGTGTGCCTGATGGAATGAATGATGTTTGACTTAATTGGCTGGTGCTTAAATGAGAGAGCACAAGGTAGCACAGCCCAAGCAGCTCAGCATACCTCATCTTCGCACTCACAGCTCAGCCCAGGCCTTTGGAGATGCAGAAAGGAATCACCCTGGGGAAAGTTGTTGGAACTCAGGGGCCTGGAGAGAAGGCCAGCAGAGATTACCCTGAGCCTTCCTACATAAGAAAGAACCTCAGATGAAAGTTAACTGCCTTTCCTCTGAAGAACTAATGAAATAAATCCCAATCCATCTCTGGTGTGTTGCATTCTGGCAGCTGGCAAACTAGAACACTAATGTAACTAAAAGGATCATATCTTTTTCATTTCTCTGTTACTAATGAACATGAGAAATTATGTTCACAAGCTTATTGCTCTTTTAGGCTTCTCGTGTAAACTCTTGGTCCAATTGTCATTTATATTGAGATTCTTGTTGCTTTATCGATATATAAGAAGTTCTGCTATAGTTAAAAATAAATTTAGCCTGGGATGGAGCCCAATATTCTGCATTTTTATAAGTACTAGCATAATGCTAAACTGCTGAGTTTTGAATTGTACTTTGAGTAACAAAGGTTAAGATTACACTTGAATATTTGTGGACATTGGTCTTCCATTTATATTTCAGAGTAAGTTTATCATATTTATCAAGGCATCTAACTGGGACTTGATTGGTATTGAGTAAATTAATTAATTTGCAAGTTGATTTAAGGAGAATTGGTATTTAAAAAATTTTTGTCATCCATCCAAAACCAGGAATATTCATCCATTTATTCAGATGCTCTTTTCTGTTCAGAATTTCTTTGATAGAATCCTTGGGTATTCTTGGTTAAGCTAAGTCCTAAGTACATTGTAGCTTTTATGACTGTGCTGGTTTGAAGCTCTCTGTACCTAAATAAAGCCATGTTTTAATCAAATCTTGTTGGGGTCAGACCTATTGCTGGGCAGAACCTCTTGATTAGGTTGTTTCCAAGAAAATGTGACCCTGCCCATTCAAGGTGGGTCTTAATCCTTTCCCAGGGAGCCATTTATGAAAGAGAACTCAGAGCCAGTACAGAGAGCAGAGAGATGAAACCAAGATACAGACATCTGGAAATGCAGAAGAAATTGAGAAAACTGTTTGAACCGAGAAGCTGGGAGAGAAGGACAGCAGACAATGCTGTGTGACTTCCCATGCAGCAAAGAAACCTGGACACTATTGGCTTTTTCCAAGTCAAGGTATTTTCTCTGAATACTTTAGCATGGACATTTTCATGGTCTTAGAAATGTATACTTGTAAATTAATAAGTCCCCTTTATAAAAGCCAATCTATTTCCAATATATTGCATTCTGGCAGCCTCAGCAAAATAAAACAGTGGCTTATCTGAATAGTACTTTGTTATTGCTTATAGTTGATTATAACTGTTATAGAGAGGGATGCTATTGACTTTTTATTCTTATCATTTGTCTGACAGTTTTCTTTGATGTGCTTATTGGTTCAAATAGTTTATTGATTATGGCAGCTTTTATTTTTGCTTTTATGTACACAACCCCTTAATCAAACTAAAAAATCACAATTTTATATTTTCTAATCTTTATAGTTCAGACAAATATATAGTAGTGATTAGAGTAGACATCCTAGTCTTTATCTTTTCTTCATGGAAAAGGATCTAAAATATATCTAGTAAGTTTAATGTGAATTTTAGATTTTCAGCAATCTTTGTACTTATTGAAAAATGTATAAACACATTATATCATTTTAGCTATATTTTTCTTAGGAATATATTTATGGACATGTGTGCGTATTTTATATTTTTCTAAGAAATATATTTGCATATATAAAGATTTCATATATAATATATGACTAAATGCATATTGATAGTAGACATACGTTCACATATATGTTAATTCCCATGCATTCCTAATGTACTGAGGTGTTATCACAAAAGTTACTAAACGTTATCAAATGTGTTTTCTGCATCCACTGATGTCAAATGATTTTTATCCTTGACACCATTAATAAGGTCAATTATAATGAAAAATTTTCTGATGTTGAATTATATTTGACTTTTTGTAATAAATGTATTGGTCATTATATATTATTTATTTAGCTCTTGCATTATTTCAGATTTTGTACTATAATTTTAATTAAAAAGAATGAATATTTTTATTTTCTTGTTTATCTTTATCTTTTGGAAATAAGATTACAGTGACCTCACAAAATGAGTTTAAAGGGCTGCTTTTTCTATTTTCTTCAACAGTTTGTTTCCATCGTTTAACAGCTTTTGAAAGTTTGAATTCCCAAGAAACTATCTGGGCCTTGAATATTTACATCCAAGAGGTCTTGAATACCATTTTAATATTTTTATTACTTGCTGGCCTATTCAAGATGATTCCCCTGTATTTTAATTAGGGCATTGTGTGTATTTTTAGGAATTTATCATGTCATCCAAATTTCAAATTTATCATATAATTATGTATAATTCTTTCATTAGTGTTTTCCGTTAAATGATTTAATAATATTCTCCACTGTATTTCCTAATTTCCTTTCTAATCCAAATTGTTTAAGAATATGTCACTTAATTTCTAAACATATTGAATTTTAAATATTGCTTTAAGTTAATTTCTAATTGCATTGCACTGCATTACATCATCGTTGGAGAACTTATTCTGGATAAATTGATGCTATGAAATTTATTCAGACTTTTTATTGGCCTACTGCATGCTCTGCTTTGGTAAATGTTATAGTTTTGGGGCAGAAATAGCTCTATAATTAAAAGTTCAAAATTTATTCATTATATTCTTCGTATCTCAAATACCTCTAACTATTGCTTTCTACTTGATTTGTCCATCTCTGAGAGGTGTGTGTTAAAATGGGTGATTTAGCAATGCTTTTGACCATTGTGTCTGTTGTTTTATATTGTTTTTGAGGCTCTATGTTTACATGCATACATATTCATAACTGTTATATTGTCTTTCCATATTGTTCTTTTTAATAGATCATAAATAATTAACAATTTATTCCTTGGAGGAACTAGATCATTGCTTTGCACACAATAAACCTTAATAATGTTTCTAATTGAATTGGTGTGGAACTAAGTTAGATCATGTAACTGATTTTAAAGAGTAGTTGAATAGGCAATTTGGGATATGGGCCAATAGATAAATTAGAATCAACAATAATATGTCATCTACTCTTGACATTTCTCTGAAATTGAAGGTATTCACGGGTTCCTATAGCCAATGTACTTTGAGATATTCCTGAATCTGTGAGTCAGAACTAGATCCCAGTTCTTCTAAATTCAGTTAGAAGGACAGACAGAAAAAGAGAAAGAAAACATCAGAGAGTCAGAGAGTCATATGCAAGTATGCCTGAGAAAAAGGAATGTTAACGATTGAGGGGGCAAAAGCAAGCCAGAGATAAAAAGAGAGAAAGAAACAGAAACAGAACAGACCAATTCTTTGACCAATTATTGTGTGCCAGGCAATGTGCTATGCACTTTGACTTCATATATGTTATTTTGTTAAAGTGCACAAATGTACTCCACAGTGCCATTTCTAACTGACTAGGAGGAGAAGTCTGGCATAGCCTTTTTCCAAATCAGCTTAGGTATTTGTGGCTTGCATTTTTGCTATCAGTTCAATCCACAATGACAGTTCTGCATAATCCAAAAGCAGGATCTATATCTAATTTTTGTCAGAAATAATATAGCAAAACTTCCATCATTTGCTAAGGAATTTTTTCTAATATTTCTACATATATTCTCCAAACCTCATCATATAACCATGCATAAGTATATAACTAATGAGTTCACTTGGAAGAAATGCACTGTGGAAAGAGAATTCACATCCATTGGTAATAAAAATACTTGATAATCTGTCCAATCATCTATTCAATGTTAAAACCGTCCATTCAAAGCTATCTAAAATGTGAACAATGTTCAAACTGATCCACTGAATTTGGACTGTCTACCACATCACATTCTTTACTCATTGGTCTACAGGTTTTTAATCCAGAGTCCATGGAACCTCAAGGTACTTTAGTGGCATCTGTTGTTTCCACCTCCACACTTTGCATTCATCCTATATCTTTTGCTAACAGCCCCTAAATTTTCCTGTCAAAAATCATGCCTTACTCAACCCTCTGGGCTTCAGAGGTTGGCTAGGAATCACACTTAACCAGCAGAACATTCTATCTCCAGTGGCCGCAGTGATTTGATAAAAGCTTAGCATGTGGTTCAGGTCAATGAGGCTGAATTCTGGGATTTTTCCTGGAAAAAGAAGCTCTTTCCAAGGAGGTTGTTAAAAATGCTAAAACTGAAGGTCTAAAACTATAGGTGGCCAACTTGCCCCTCTGAGGGGAATACAAGTTACAAATAGGAAAACAGAGGCAGCAGATTCCTGATGACACCATTTAAACACCCAATTCCAACTTTGTCTGAAATTAGCTTTACCCCTCAACTCAGCTTTTTCTTTAATTAAAATCAGCTTGAATTGGTCTTATGTTGTTGCAATTGGTGGAGTTTCAGCTAATAGCTGGGTCATGGAAAGATATAAGGGGTTTAAAAATAGCTATAAAAATATTTGCCAAACACTGTGTGTGTGTCCATATGTGTGTAGCAGTGAAAGTATTTTTTATGGGGTGAGATCTGCTTTGCTGAATGCTATATCAGATCACTGATTTTGCTAATATGATGTATTTAAAGCTTCAAAGAAGCTAAGCCAAAAAATGATTAAAAGTTGTTTAACCATTAACATTTTTCATCTATTTATTGGATATAAATTAATTTATGAGTGTTGGTCAAAAGACGGGTCAGGAAAGTTTGTCCTTTAGCAGTCAATATCACGGTGGAATGAAGATGCTTATTACCGAAATTTCATCCTCAATGTAGTGATTCTATCATAACAATGCACAGAAATAATTATTATATGAACTGAATTTATTATATGTGAATAGGTCTTTCTTTAATTCAGCAAATTTAAGGCATAAAATGAACTTGGATTAAATGTTAAACATAAAACTTATATATTGTCTCATAAAAAACTGTCAAATGATTTGTGGATAAGGCACAATTTTTAAGGTTGTCATCTGGAGATAAGAAATAAAGTTTTGAAGGTTGGTAAATTGCTCTAATTACTTAAAAAGAGATTAGTTCACAAAGGATTTCAATACAAGTTTTACAGTAGTATTTTCATGAAACATTTATCAATTGTTATACACACAAGAAATAGATATCTGAAGGAGTAATGACCTTTTAGAACAATTATTGAAAACTATGAGTACAGAATACTTACCATATCCTTTCAGAATCTTATGAAACTATTTCTTTATATAAATATAAATGTCTTTACATCTGGACATAATAATATTCATATGTACACATTGAAAATCAGATTTGTTGCTGTTTGTTTCCATTTCTGAAGAAAAATTACTAAAAAGACAATGCTTGAAGTAGATAAAATAATCCATTTTAGGGTCTTAAGAATTAGTTATAACTCATATGGCCATACCATTTCTGATTCTGGCTGGGACAATTTTAATAATGAAAGGGAATAATGGTAATAATTATGCTAAGGTTAAAAACTGACACTGTCCCAGGTAAGCTGGAATATATAATTGCCTTAGCTGTGAGAAGTTTTGCGTGCCCCAATTTTTACTTCTTTTTTCAGGAAAAGTAGTTTTGACAGGCCAAGCTTTGAGACATTCTCTATAGAATGCGTTCAAGATGGCAAACTACAAGTGTCACCTCCCATTGATGAACCCTTGGAGCATTGGGTTAATGGAAAGACCATGTTGGGGTTTCACCGGAAGACATGCCACAATCAAATTTTAGTGGAAGATTAGTGGTACAGGTGTGGAATATTTTCTCATTGTGATGAAGAGTGCTTTGTTTTACTATTATTTACTAGTTGTTTTACTATATTCATTTTTCTACTTTATTGGTTTCTTGTTAGAAGAAGTAATAATTAAAACATACCTATCAGTTCTCTACATTATCTACATGTATCATTTAATCTTCAAAACCACTTTTATGATAAATCATTACTGTTCTCCTTGTTTTACTGATGAGAAAACTGAGACACGGACAGTTTTAGAAACTTTCCAAGGCTGTAAAGCTCAAAACTGGTAGAGCTGGGATCCACAGTCAGGCAGTTTGACTCCATACCCTGTGGATTTAGCAATGGTAATGCTAAGATACCTGGAATTCTTAGTTATAATGCCCACAACAAGTGAAAAATCAAGTGTATGACTACCGTATATAAATGTACCCCTTGAAAATTAATAGATTTATTTGGCCAGAAAAAAATTGAAAGGCAATTTGGAAATATGGGCAAGACCAGAAAGTCAGTGTCCTCATAAGAGAAGACTCTAAAATTGTACAAAATGTTTTATCCATCTTGCCTAAAAGAATCACTTTGTTGAGTGCTGCACCCACAGCAATTAGAATAACATGTCAGACACACTCATGGTACACAATAAATAATTATAAATTGAATGAGATAAATTTATGAATGAGATAGATAAATAGATGATAAATAAATAATAAATAGATAGATAAATCTGTGATCTTCTTCCTTTCCCCTTATTTTATGCACTGTCCATAAAAGTCAAGGGTGATTAAGAGTAATGGAAGAGTGGTGTTGTTTGATGGGCCATTTATATATTTATATATTCAGGTGGGAATGGCAGAGGGAAAAAGCCATGGGTGATACCTAGAAAGAACACTGCTCTGGGTTATAGAGGCAGTTCAGTTCATAAGTAGACTCTTCCTCTAAACAGCCATCTGATCTTAAAATTGGACCAGAAAATAGGTGAAATATCTTAGTTTTTCTTTTCTTATCTATAAAATAAGAAGAATAACCTTTTCTAATGTCCTGTGAGGTTTTATAATTTTAAGAAACTGCTCTCATTCCCACACAAGTGGCCTATTGTTGCTGCACATTCAAAGGTAGCCTGTCAACCATGGGATAATTAAGTTCTTAGAGGTTTTCAGGCTATTCTTGTCTGTTTTCAATTCTTTCTTCAGTCCAATTTCAGAAATTTTTCATCAGTTTTTTTTTTTTTTTCTCAACAGCTGTATTGTTTCTGAATTACTTTGGATTGAGAAAATCTGAGAAGCATGTTTTCTAATCTTTGTATTAAAATATACCGAAGAACAATGAGCACTGGGCAGCCAAATAAAAAGGAGATTATTCCTTGAGAGTATTGATGTTGGGTAAGTGACATTAGTGGCTATATATCCATGTTTGTAATTTAGAGGGTGCTTTAGTTTTCTTATTGCTAAAGCCAAGACCAGGCAATGGGTTGGCTTAAACAATGTGAATTTATTGGCTCACAGTCTAGAGATCAGGAGAAATCCAAATCAAAGCATCATCAAGGTGATGTTTTCTTTCCAAAGACTGGAATTCTGGGGCTGGCTGCAAGTGATTCTTGGTCTTTGGCTCTTATGTCACAGCAATGCACAGAGTGGCCTCTGCTTGCCTCTTCCTTCTCTTCTGGGTTCCATTGACTTTCAGTTTCTTGCTTCCTCCATCAGTCTGAATTTCATTCTATTTATAATGGACTCTAGTAAGAGGATTAAGGCCCATCCTGATTGAGTTGGGACTTAATCTTAACTGAATAACCTCCTCTGAAGGTCCTACTTACAATGGATTCATGCTTACAGAAATTGATTAAGTTTAAGGGCATGTTTTTCCTGTGCTATGTAGCTCCAAACCACCAGAGACTTTGATCTGGCAAGCTGATTACTATTACCATGATAGAATAAGCTTATGAAAATTAGCAAATGATATATTAAATGGAATCAGTAGATTTCCTCGACTTATAATGATGGCTACTGAGACTAAACTGTAGACCCTGGGAAATTATTTCTAATTCACACAAGTGTTCCAGTAAAAGAATATCCCATGTGCTCAGTTGTAAAAATCAAATGTTGTTTACCTGGAGTCATAGGGAAATTTATGCATCTTTGTACTGTTTGACATACTATCGTAAATATATTACTTTAAAATTTTAAAATAAAGTGAGGTAAATTAGAGGGGAGAAAATTTTTGCTCCTTTAAGATTATTACTAAGTTAGGACTGATAAATGCAAGTTTACTGCTTAATACATTACTTTATAAAACACACAATAAGATAAATACTATTTATATCTCCAATTTACAGGGGTGCAATTTAGAACTAAGACCTTGTAGTTTAACGATTTAAAATCACGCAGTCTATATGTAGTTTCAATGAATACCATTTTTTTCATATGCATTTGCATATTTGACAAATAGGAATATTACCTGGATGAAGAATAGCCATGTCTAAGGTTTGCACATTTTAATTTTGAGCATTTTTGACAAGTTGCCCTCCAAAGGTATTATGTCCATTACAATCTTCAAGGACTGTTTCTTCATTAGTTTATCAACAAAGATATTAACCTTTTTACTGTTGTTAAACTAAAAGGTGAAAATGAGACCTCATTATTCAAAGTTTCATTTCATTTATTTCATTCTTAATGAAGTTGGACATTCTTTTAGGCATCTGTTGGCAATTTATAATTTATTGATGAGGATGAATTTCAAAGCAGGAAACAAAATGCATCAAAGATACAAGCAGGGCTTTTTTTATATAGAGAAAAAGATATTCTGGTCTCTCAGAGTGTATTGACAAAATCCTCAACAAAGACTTAAATTCCCTAACTTTTCTAGTCTCTTTTGGTTCTAAGTTTGCACTGTCTTTGGGTGCAAAGCCAGAGAACAGCAGGTGATGCTTGAGTTCTTAAGAACGCAGCCCCAGGAATCAGCAATATTTGAGGGTTTAGCTGTATACCTCATCTAGGAAGAATGGGCCCTGCTAGAACAACTCAAAAAGATTTTTGTAGGTGTAAGGAGGGGGACCATCAGATATCTGGTCTTGATGGGTGAGTCTGTTGACATTTATGTGTTCATTTATTCATCAAGGATCCAGAACAACTTTTTCTTATGCCATACCACTTTCTGCCTTCACATTTTTTTTCCTAGCACCTACAACTATCTGGAGGAATCTTCTATCTTTACCTATTTTATTGCATCTATTTACACTATATAAACAAAGAACGTAAACTCTTTGACCACGTTTTCTTATTTTTAAAACCCATAATGATGATGCAAATTCAATATTAATTAAATAATAAATAAATGCATGAAATATTTTCTAAGCGTTCTGTTCTAGGTATTATGTTGAGACTTGAGACCACATCAGGAAACATATAGCTATGATCCCTTTCCACATAGAACTTAGATTGTTCAGCTGGAACTGGTTTATTACATTTTTTAAGAAATGACCATATCATGGTGGAAAAATTTAATCTTTCTATAGAAGAAAACACTGAATAGTCCATGCTTTTTTGTTGACCTTCACCTGGGCATCAGCAAGCAGAGATCCTGTCTCTGGGTATAGTATCAAAGTGGTGAACCTTCTATGTCTTCAGTGGTCAAGGTACTCTTCATTGGGTTGCCTTTCAATATTAATATATTTCTTCTTCAGTAGCCTGTCAAGGACTCAAATATCATGCACTATTTTCAGCACAGAATTTTAAATCCATTTATCTTTCTTTCCACATCTATGTCATCAACTCTGTGAATCATGTGAGCTTTCCCAATTAGATCAAGGAGAGAAATGTGGAGGAAAGAAAGAAAACATCCCCAAGGCACAAGTTCAGGTAGTGTAAATAACCACATAAAATAAGAAATGATATCTGTGCAATATATATACAATAAAGACCCATCTAATTGCATGTCAATGTGGAGATATCACACTGGAGAGGACCCCTTTTAACAAATTTATTAAGGAACTTTGCCACTCAGCCATACATTGATTCAAAATGTGTTACCTCACAGTGGAGAAAAACTCTGTAAGTGTAATAAATGTAGGAAACACTTCAAATGTAGGAAACGTATTTAATAGAACCAGAATTCTCACACTGGAGAGATATCCTAGAAATGTAATGAATGTAGGAAACAAGTTAGAGAGTGAAGCTTTGTAGACACCTAAGAACTCAGCAGAAGGGAAACCCTTTATACACAGTGAATGTGGAAAATACCTCAGCTGGAGTTCTCACCTTTATTTCCACAACGAATTTGCACTGGAGAGAAATCATTTATCTGTAATCAGTGTGGAAGAACTTTCATTCATCCTTCCTCCTTCTGTTCACATAAATGAATTCACCATAGAGAGGAGCCATATGAAAGTCATGTGTGGGAAAACCTTTGGTCAAAACTCTCATCTTAGCATGAGAGAATTCACTTTAGAGAGAAACCTATTAAAAGTTATGAATGTGAGGACAAATTACTCTGGAACAGTCAGCTTTCTATATACCAAAGAATTGACAAGGGGAAAACCCCAATGTCTGTAATCAGTGTGGTAACACCTTTAGTAATTCTTCACCTTTCAGTCAACATAAACAAATTAACTCTAAAGAGAAACCACGTGAGTGTCATCTGTGTGGGAAATTCTTTAGTCAGAAGTTTGGGCTTTGGACAACATAAAGAATTCAACATTGCAGAGACAATATATGACTGTCATCTACATAGGAAAACCCTTACCTATTGTCTTAACCATAGGCAACATGAGAGTATTCACACTTGAGAGAAGCCATATTAATGTCACTTATATGAAAAAGCTTTTAGTCAAAGCTTTGGCCTTAGTAGACAAAAGAAAATTCATTCTGGAGAGAAACAATATTACTGCCATCTACGTGAGAAGACTTTAGTCAATGATCTGAAGTTAGATAGAATGAGAGAAATCACACTATATGTGTAATTAAGAGAATCTCCAGGCACATCTCTAACCTCTATACAAGGACATTCACACAGGGGATAACATCCATGACTCTAATCAATATGGAAATGTCTTAATTTTTAATATATCCTTATATCATATGTATAAAATCCACTCTGGAAGAACTTGATGTTTGTGATCACAGTGAAGGAAACTTTATTGAGCTCTAGACTCTATGGGCACAAGAAAGCTGAGAGTAGGGAAAATCAGTAAAATAGGACATCAAACAGGAAAATCTTTATCAGGAAGAGGAGATTGTAGGGGAATATCAGATAATTAACCCTGGAAAAGCCATTCAATGAAATATATGTGAAAAATCCTTACTTAAAATCAATTCTGTTGAGCACATGAGGTTTCATACTGTATAAAATATTTTCAGTATAAGAAAAAAGGGGAAGATTCCCAGGATTTCTGCTTCTTTGGTTCACAAATTTCTCACACTGTGTATACACTAATACTAAAATCAAAATGAAACTCTGGAGTTAGCATCAGAAATCTAAAACCAGGAAAATCCTCTTTCAAGAGTGCTTTACAACAGAATTCAGCTATGAATTCATACTTTTGTCCAGTGTCCTATTACTGAAATAAAAAAAAGTTGTATTTTTCCTTTTCCTTTTTTTCTTGCATGGGCAGGCACCGGGAATTGAACCTGGCAGGAAAGAATTCTGTCACTGAGCCATCATCATACCACCCTTTAATTATATTTTTAATTATATTTTGGACTTCACAATGAATAATTTTGCATTCATTTTGCAATTAGAGTTCATTTAAAGGTTTTTACTTTATGAGTTATTTTTGGTTTCCATATCTTTAGACTCCTCATTAATTTTATTTTAAGATTTTTACCCATAATTGCTGTGTTGTTTTCGTCTTCTGTGAAGGTTCCTCACTTTGCTTCTCTGGCGCTGGTTTTCATCTCTTGGCTTCCCTTGGCTCTCTAGGGTTCTGGCTTGCTTAACTTTTCATGGCAATGTGTGCTGGGCTCCAAGCATCTCCACACATCCGTGTCTTTGTTCGTCAAGTGTTGGCATCTGTGTCAGCTCTGTTGTGAAATTTCTGTCATTTCTGAGGTTTCTAAAAAATGTTTCCCCTTTTAAAGACTCTAGTAAACTAATCAAGACCCACCTGGAATGGGTGGAGTCACATCTCCATTTAATCAAATGTCGCACCTGCAATTGGGTATGTCACATCTCAGGTGGAGATAATTGAATCAAAATATTTCAGCCTGCAGTATTGAATGACAATTAAGAGGAATGGCTGCTCCCACAAGATTGGATCAGGATTAAAACACAGCTTTTCTGGGGTACATAATATTTTCAAACCATCACACTAAAATAGAGACATAGAGATGTATTACGATTCTAATAAAACATATCTTAAATTTTGTCTCACTTATACATTGAGTAAAGAGAAATGTATTTATTTCCCATATAGGTTTAAGTGATCAAAGCTGGCATCTTCAAAGAAAGAATAAGTATTAACCTACTTCAATAAATATACTGAAATTTGAGATGAAGAAAACATATTCTTACTTGAGGAAATGAATTTTTGATTTTTATACCCAAAATATA
The DNA here is from genome assembly GCA_004026745.1 of Myrmecophaga tridactyla. NCBI lineage: Eukaryota > Metazoa > Chordata > Mammalia > Pilosa > Myrmecophagidae > Myrmecophaga > Myrmecophaga tridactyla. The sequence goes on from PVIY010006798.1 coordinate 53,644, forward strand.
GGGATCAGAAATGTTATTTAGTCTGAAACCTTCTGAGGGAGATGACAGAATAGGGATGCCAGTACTCAAACCTTCTATGAAAACAGCAATTAAATAGGGAGAAATTGATTGAAACAACTGTTCAGGGTCTCCAGAAGCCAGCAGAGCATTATACAGCATCCAGGGAAGAGCTGGTAGAAGAGGCTGATAAATTATGGTAAAGCACAGTAAATTATCCTCTTGCACAGTGGCTGCTGGCATTAATCCCCCAATTTTGCAGCAGGCTGCCTTGGAGTCCAGTCCCTGGATATCTTGGTGGGGACATAAAATTCCTCTTCCCCAAGAACAGAGGTGGGCACAGAAAATCATTGATCCAGCTTTTAATTAGCAAATTCAGATGGCTGGGTCCCAACTCTGAGCTAGTCACAAAAAGAGTCTCAATGAATTTAAAAAGATTGAAATCATACAAAGCACTTCCTCTGACCATAATGGAATGAAGCTGGAAACCAACAATAGGTGGAAAACTGGAACATTCACAAATGTATGGAAGTTAAACAACAAACTGCAAAACAATCAGTGAGTCAAAGGAGAAATTTAAGAAATATCACTAAATATATTTAGACAAATGAAATGAGACACTGCATATCAAAACATATGGAATGCAGTACATGTAGTGCTGAGAGGGAAATTTATAGCCATACACACTCGTATTGAAAAAGAAGAAAGAACTAAAATAAAAGATGTAATTTCACACCTGTAAGAGGAAGAAAAAGAACAGTACACTAATGCCAAAGCAAGCAGAAAGAAGGAAGCAACAAAGACTAGAGCAAAAATAAATGAAACTGAGAATAAAAAAATTAGAAGAATAACAAAACCAAAAGATGAATAAAATTGAAAAACCATTAGCTAGACTGACAAATAAAGAAAGAAAATGCAAATAAATAAAATCAGAAATGAGAAGGGGACATAACCCACAAAAATAAAAAGGATCATAAAAGGATACTATGAACAGTTGTTTGACAAAAAAATTAAGTAATGTAGATGAAGTGGACAAATTCCTAGAAATATATGAGCAACCTACACTGACTTGTGTAGAAATTGAAGACCACAACAGAGCAATTGCAAATAAAGAGATTGTATCAGTTGTCAAAAACCTCCCAACAAAGAAATATCAAGGACCTGATGGCTCAACAGGTGAATTTTACCAATATTCCAAGAAGGATTAGTACCAATTCTATTCAAACTCTTTCAAAAATTGAGTGAAGGGAACAGTACTTAATTCATTCTATGAGGCCAACATAAATCTAATACCAAAGCCAGATGAAGATACTGCAAGAAAACGAAATCAGAGACAAATGGTTCTAATGAATATACATGCGAAAATCTTCAACAAAATACTTGGATGTTGAATCCAACAGCACCTTAAAGGAATTATACATCATGATCAAGTGGGTTTTATCCTGGATATTCAAGGTGTTTAAACACAAGAAAATCAATTAATGTAATACAAAACATTGACAAAAGGAAAGGGAAAAACCACATGATCATCTTGATTGACATAGAGAAATAATTTGATAAAATCCAGCAGCTTTTCTTGATAAAAACACTCCAGAAATAAGAATAAAGTAAATTTCCTGAACATGACAAAAGGCATCTATGAGAAACCCAGTATTCAATGGTTAAAGACTGAGAGCTTTCCCTCTAAGATAGGGAACAAGACAAGGATGCCCACTGTCACAACTGTTATTCAGCATTGTGCTGGAAGTTCTGGCCAGGGCAGTTAGGCAAGAAAAAGAAGTAAAAGACACCCAAATAGGAAAGGAAGAAGTAAAATTACACTATTTGCAGATGACGGTGCCTTCTATACAGAAAGTCACAGATAATCTACAACAATGATGCTAGAACTAATAAACGAGTTTGGCAAACTGGTGGGATACAAATTTAACATGCAAAAATCAGCAGGGTTTCTATAAATAGTAATGAGCAGAGGATGAAATCAAGAAAATTTCATTTATAATAGCAACTAAATGAATCAAATACCTAGAAATAAATTTGACCAAAGATGTAAAGGGCGTGTACACAGAAAACTGCAAAGCATTGTTAAAAGAAATCAAAGAAGACCTAAATAAATGGAAGGACATTCCATGTTCATGAATTGGTTGTCAGCCTACCCAAATTGATGTACAATTTCTGTGCAGTCCCAACCAAAATTCCAACAGCCTACTTTTCAGAAATGGAAAAGCCAATAATCAGCTTTATTTGTAAGGGGAAGGGGACCTTAACATTTTGAAATGGAAGAACAAAGTTGAAGGACTCACACTTTCTTACTTTAAAGCATATTTAAAAAGTACAGTGGTCAAAAGAGCCATAAGGATAGATATACTGACTGACAAATGATTTTTTAAAATATTTTTACTGAGACATATCCACACATTTGCAGTCAACCATACTATGCAATCAATGTCTCACAATATCATCATGTAGTTGTGTATTCTTCACCATGATCATTTTTAGGACATTTGCATCTCCCCAGAAAAACAAATTAAAAGAAAAAAGAAAAAACTCATACATCCCATACACTTATCCCTTTTTCTCATTGGCCACTAGTATTTGAATCTACCCAACTTTTTACCCTTTGTCTCCCAAAATTATTTATTTTTTTACCCTTTTTGTTTTTACTCATCTGTCCATACCCTGGATAAAAGGTAAATCAGATAGAAGGTTTTCACAATCACACAGCCACATTGTAAAAGCTATATAGTTAACTGTCTTCTTCAAGAAACAAGGCTACTGGATCACAGCTCTACAATTTCAGACACTTCCCTCTAGCCACTCCAATACACCATAGACTAAAAAAGGGATATCTATATAATGCATAGGAATAACCTCCAGGATAACTTCTCACTCTGTTTGAAATCTCTCAGCCACTGAAATTTTATTTTGTTTCATGTCTCTGTTGCTCCTGTTGGTCAAGAAGTCTTTCTCAATACCATGATGCCAGGTTCCAACTCATACTGGCAGTCTTGTCCCACATTGCCAGGGAGATTTAAACTTCTGGGAATCATGTCCCACCTAGGAGAGAGGGTCAGTGAGTTCAACTGCCAAGTTGGCTTACAGAGCAAGGCCACATCTGAGCAAAAAAAAAGAGGGTCTCTGGGGTTGACTGTTAGGCATGATTCTCAATAGGCTTAGCTTATCCTTTGTAGGAATTAAGCTTCATAGGGGCAAGGTCCAAGATCAAGAGCTCAGCTTAATGAGTTGGTTGTCTCCACTGCTTATGAGAATATCAGGAATTCACCAGATGAGGAAGTTGGATATTTCCTCCTTTCTCTTCAGTTTCCCAAGGGGATTTTGCAGATACCTTTTTTATTCTCTGCCCAAATTACTCTGGGATGTATTGGGGCATCACATTAACCTGTACAAACCAACAAGATCTCCCACCCTTTTCCAGATTCCATGCAATTATGCAAATAGAAAAAAAATTAACTGAATTTATTTGGAAGTGGAGAGTGCTCCAAATAATTAAAAAATGTCTTGAAAAAGAAAAATGAAGTGGGAGGTCTAACACTACCTGAATTTAAAGCATATTACAAAACTACAGTGGTCAAAACAGCATGGTGCTGCTGTAAAGATAGAAATACTGACCAATGGAATTGAATGTTCAGAAATAGACCCTCTCATCTATGGACATTTTTTTTTTTGCATGGACAGGCAACAGGCATTGAACCTGGGTCTCTGGCATGGCAGGTAAGAATCCTACCACTGAGCCACCATTGCACAGCCTGAATAATTGATCTGTGATAAGTCAGTTAAGTAAACCCACCTAGGACAGAGCAGTCTCTTCAATAAATGGTGTTTGGTAAACTGGATATTGCTATGCAAAGGAATGAAAGAGGATACAAATCTCAAATCCTATACAAAAATTAACTCAAAATGGATCAATGACCTAAACATTAGAGTTAAGACCTTAAAAATTTTAGGAAAAATTTAGGGGAATATCTTATAAATCTTGTTATAGGAGGTGATTTCTTACATATTTTACCCAAAGCACAATCAATGAAAAATGTAATAGATAAATGGGATCTCCTCAAAATTAAATATGTTTGCGCATCAAAGAACTATGTTAGGAAAATAAAAAGGCAGCCTACACATTGGGAGACAATATTTGGAAACCATACATCAGATAAGGTCCTGTTACCCAAAATATATAAAGAGGTTCTTCAACTCAACAACAAAAAGACAAATAATCCAATTAAAATATGGGAAAAAGACATGAATAGACAATTTTAAGAAGAGGAAATACAAATGGCTAAAAGGCACATGAAAAAATGCCAACTGATTTTTGACAAGGCTCCCAAGTCCACTCAACTGTGTAAGAATAGCCTCTTCAAGAAGTGGTGTTGGAAGAACTGGATATCCAAATGCAAAAGAATGAAAGAGGACTCCTATCACACATCATATACAAAACATAACTCAAAATGGAACAATGACTTAAATATAAGAACTGGGACTGTAACACCCCTAGAATAAAATATAAGGAAGCATCTTCCAGATCCTGTAGTAGGCAATTGTTTCTTAGACTTTATGCCCAAAGCACAAGTAACAAAAGAAAATAATGTATAAATGGGACCTCCTCAAAATTAAAAACTGTTTTGCATCAAAAAAGGTATCATGAATGTGAAAGGGCAATGTATTCAGTGGGAGGAAATATTTGAAAACCACATACCTGATAAGGGTTTAATATCCAGAATGTGCTGCTTTGAAGGGATTATGTACCCTAGAAAAGCCATGTCTTAATCCTAAGCCAATTTTGTGCAGCAGCTTCTTTTAATTTCTATTCAGCACTGTACACTGGAAACTTGACTAGATTATCTCCACAAAGAGGTGGCTTGTGCAACTGTGGGTATTAACTTGGATTTGAGGGGTTGTGACTCCACCCATTCCAGGTGGATCTTCATTAGTTTACTGGAATCCATCAAAAGAGGAAGGATTTTGGAAAAAGCTTGAGATGCTGAGAGAACAGAGCCATGATAGAACAATGAGAACCGTGAGAGGCCATGCAGTCAGAGACCTTGGAGACAAAGAAGGAAAATGTCCTTGGGGGAGCTTCTTGAAACAAGAGGCTTAGAGAGAAAGCTAGCAGATGTTGCCGTATTCACCACATGCCTTTCCAGTTGAGAGAGAAACCCTGAACTTCTTTGACCTTTCTTGAGTGAAGGTAACCTCTTATCGGTGCCTTAATTTGGACATTTCTATAGCCTTGCTTTAATTTGGACATTTCTACAACTTTAGAACTGTAAACTAGGAACATAATACATTCCCCTTCTTAAAAGACATTCCATTTCTGGTATATTGCATTACTGCAGCTAGCAAACTAGAACACAGAATATATAAAGAAATTCTAAAACTCAACAGTAAAAACGCAAACAACCTAATTCAAACGTTGGTTAAAAGACTTAAAGAGACATTTCTTCAAAGAGGATGCACCAATGGCTTAAAAGCACATGTAATGATATTCAACATTACTAGTGATTAGGGAAATACAAATGAAAAGCACAATGAATGGGGTAGATGTGGAGAAATAGGAACACTCATTTTGCTGGTGGGAATGCAAAATGGTGCATCCACTGTGGAAGACAGTTTGACAGTTCCTTAGGAAGCTAAAAATATAGTTACCAAATGACCTGGCAGTACCACTACCAGGTATATGCATAAAAGCATTGAAAATAAGGACACATGCAGATATTTGTACACAATGTTCATAGTGGCATATTCACAGACGCTGAAAGATGGAAGCAACCCAAACATACATCAACTCGTGAATGGATAGACAATATGTGGTATATACATAAAATGAAATATTATTCAGCCATAAAAAGGAAGGAAGTCCTGATGCATGAAACAATACGGATGAACCTTCTGGATATTATGTTGAATGAAATAAACCAGACACAAAAGGACAAATATTTTATTATCTCACTCTTATGAACTAATTATTATAAGTAAATGCAAGGAGCTAGAATCTAGAACTTGAGTTACCAGGAGGTAGATTGGTGTTAGAGAATGAAGAGTTGATGCTTAACTTGTACAGAATTTCTATTTAGGTTGAAGGTAAAGATTGGAAATGAATGGTGGGGATGGTAGCTCATTATCATGAGTGTAATCAACAGCACTGAACTAGAGACAGACGTGGTTAAGGTGAAACTTTAGAATGTATGTATTACCAGAATTAAAATTAAAAGATAAAATAATGATTGTACAGCACAAGTGAACCCTATTGCAGATGACTGGCTATAGTTAATACTACAAGCATAATAGTGGTCTTTCATGAATTATAACAAATGTATTATACTAATACAAGGTATTAATAATAAGGTGATATATGGGGAAAATATACCTAAAGTAAATTATGGATGATAGAGTATAGTATGATTTTAATAATCTTTCATCAATTTTAACAAAGATAACTACTGTTTAAAAAAATAGAACAATAAAAAAAATGCTATCATCAATTGTAACAAATGTTCTACACCAATGCAATGTGTTGGAAGTAGAGTGGTATATGAAAATCCTGTATTTTATGCATAATTGTTTTGTAACCCCACAATTACTCTAATAAAAATATATTTAATCTAAACTGTGTTGTGTCTGTCATGTCAGGGATTTTCCATGTGCCATTTTATATTTTACTCTTCACAACTTTATAATAAGGGGGTTACTAGTCCCCATTCTACAGTTGAGGAAACTGAAGCCCAAAGAATCGAAATAACTTTTGTAAGAATTAAGTGACAAAGCATGGGGAGTCAAGAAATATTACCTGCTGGAAGGCACACATATCAATAAATTTAATATCGCAAGATTTCTTCTGGCTAAAACATGAGTCCCCGAAGCAATAAAGTAAGCTATCTCCTTACCTTCACATTAAGAACACATCTTTAATCATTAAACTTTCCTTTTTTGGATCCAGAGTTTCCCTTCATCCTGATCCCTTTATGTTATTGATATTGCTAGCATTAAAATCACCAGATTCCAACTGTTGCCAATTTAATGACTTGTTATGAAAAATCTTTTGAAAGATGGTGTATTAGATTGAACCATGTCCTCCCACAAAGACATGTTCCAGTCCTAACCCCTGGTCCTACTATTATGAACTCATTTGTGAATAGCAGCTTCAAAGATATTATTTAGATGAAGCCAAATTGAATCAGCATGACCTTAATCCATACGACTGAAGAAGTAATAAGCAGAGGAAATTCGGACACACTCAGTTAGTAGAAACCAGACAAGGAGACAAATAGTGCCATGATCTGGGGGCAGAGATCAACCCAGCACCAGAATGCTAATGAATCTGGAAGAGAGCCTGGCCTGGCAGTACCTTGATTTCAGACTTTCAGCCTTCAAAACCATGAAATGATGAATTCCTTTTGTTTAAACCAATCAGTTTGAGGTATTTGTCATAGAAGTCCTAGCAAACTAAGACAGTTGGATTCCCTCAACCAAATGACAGGGGACTCTGGGGCAAAATGGTCGGATCCTACAGATAAGAATCCTCTATCTTATCACTTTTTTTCTGATATTTTTTTAAACCAGGAATCTCTGGTAATTAAGGATATGGACAGCATCTTGGGCAAAGGCCTGCAACCAAAATCTTTAAACACTTTCTCTCTCAGCTTAAAATTTCATAAATTTGGGAAATAGTATCAAGACTTTTGGAGAATGTTACACTCTAAGATATTTCTGACATACTTTGGAGAGTAATAGTGTTTCCAAGAAATACTGATGAAAGGCTGTGCATTATGTAGGAGGACAGGCTCATGCACAATTAGCCTGCAGCAGGTCCTTCCTGAAAAAAGGCGATAAAGCAGAATAAAGCAACAAACCTGGCTCCAGTTTGCATTTTTGCATACCCAAGCTGTTTTTTCTTGACCTTTTTAAAGCAAATCAACTTTTGTAAATAAAAATATTAGGATAGTGCTTTCAACCTCCATTCAACTTTGAGTTTTTGATATCATCTATTTATTTTCCTTCCACCCTACCAAAGACTGGGAGATTGAGCCCCATGTTAACTGAGTGAATGAATGACCTTGGGTTCCAGCAGGTAAGAGGCCTAAGGTAAGAGCTGTCATTTGAAAACAGCAAAAATGCCAGAATCAACATGATGAGCATAGAATCATGATCTATAAACAAAGGAAACTGGACAGGGCCTAAATTAAAAGGAGCAGAGAATATAAGTCCAACACCACAGAACAAATAGTTAAGAGATTGCAAAAACAGATTCGAGTAAAATAAGTCAAGAATTAGTTAATATTGGTTTTAAGCAATTTCCCCAAAGCACTGACTGAAATTAGCAGCTCTCTTAAAGAGTTGTATTCTGATTGAGTACCTACTTCCTGGGTGCATGTTCCAGGAAATACTGTCCTATATTTCCCTAGGAAAAAAATCGATATCACTTAGAGCTTAAAGGTATCATGTCTGCTTTCCAGATGTTTCTCTTTCCAAATATTGAGGCTGGTTTTGGTATACATGAGGTCTGATATGTCCCCCACCATGTACACTGTTTCCTTATCATGGGTCAATGGAGGTGGACCCTGTGGGCTGGAAATATGAACTATTAGAATTCCAACAGAAATACTAAGGAATAGGAAAGAAGATACAAGGGGTATTGGAGGATTCCAGCATCTTGGTCTGGTATTTATGAAATATTCCTGGTTTCTCCTGAGGGAGCAGGAATGTCCTACACAGGAGTATCTGGTCTCTAAGGCCCAGACTTGCGTCCTTGGCTTTCAAGTCTACCACGATGTGAAAACCAAGGAATGAATGTCAACCTCACAGAATTTCCAAATCACACATCTCTACTTTCCCCCCTTTTACACACACTTTATTTGGAGACAAGGGCTCCATGATTGAATGACAGCACTGAGCCAAGTTTATATCTACTTACTCACAAGTTGAACACAATGTGGACCCCATTGCTAGTGATATTTTGGGTGGTTATAACCTCTTAGAGCTAGTGGCTTCACAATTACAAAGGTCATCACAGATTTTTAGGATCATGGAGTAGGTTGATTTTTAATTAATGGAAGTAGAAATAAAACCTTGCCCCTACCCCTCCCCTACAAAAAAAGATAGACTTAGGGAAGCCATCTGCTAAACTAAGGTATAATCTGAAAGCTAGAGTGCTTTCCCTTCAACATTTCAAGACTATCACCTCTTACAGACAGTACTGAAAATCAGTGCAGGTTTTTGCAATCATGATAGAATTGCAAAGACTGAATACACAGTTTGAACAGGTCTCCTGTGTCAAATTCAGATCCTTGATAAGAAAAGAATAGAACAAAGAGATCTGAGATGGGGCTATTTGTTATGTGAGGCAAATTTTCCTGCATCACCCAACTTGGTAGAATCATTTGCCTTTCATCTAGACAAGGTCAGCAACTTTTTGGCTGAAAACTGAGCTGTCCTCAATGGAAGAAGATGCCTCTAAAGATGACACCTGTTCTCTTCTAGACTTGTTCCTGTGACCATCATTGTCTCTAGGCAAATGTTTCATGTATTAGCATAGCTGCAGTAGTGAAAAATAAAAGTCCCTTTTCCAGGAAGAAATGGCTGACATGAAAAAGAAACTGCAGTACTTGGTAAATTGTATTGGCAGGAAATAGGGGGACACATGGTTGAGTAGATCTTCAGAGTATTGGACTGGAGTCTGAAACAGAATATCAATATGGATAGGAAAAAATTTATTGTCATTAGTTTACTCGTCCATGAATTGATGCTCAATATTGTGAGAGCACCTGGAACCACTTCTAATCACCTACTCTCGTGACCCCTTAAAGTTGCACGGAATGGTGACCTGCTGTCAATTTGTGGAGATACTGAAATCCCTTGGCATACACATGAGAAAGGGAGTCAGAGATTCTTGAAGTTGGCACTATAAGGTTAAAACACTGTAAATTAGGTGGCGGAACCTCCCTGATTTGAAGTTTCCACATTTGTAAAAGAGATATAACTATACCTTGGATTAGACTATAAACTCCTTAGCACCAGGGACTATAGTTTACTTCACAATTATATTTCCTGTTTCTTTCAGAACATCACAAAAATTTGTCAGTGAAGGAATGAGATTTTTATAATGGTTTGAGTGAGATAATATACCAAACATGGATACATATAATTTTATGTACATAAATACATATATCTGGCACATAAAAATTGCTCATTACATGAAAATTCTCTCTTCACCTGCTTTCTTTTAAATTGACCTCCTAACACCTTGCAGTTCCACTCTCTACAAAGAGAATTACATACACTATACAACTTAAAGCAATTATTATCTTCTACCTTATCTGTTTCAATGACTTTTAACTCTGCTCCTATACCATTATCCACAGGACAGCTGCCAGAATTATCTTTCTAAATCTCAGATCTAATCATACTAATACATGCTTTCCATTTACTTTAGGTCAAATTCAAATCCTTATCCTGAAAATCAATGCCAATTTATCGATATGGTAGAAACAATTTGGGCTAAGAGTTGGCAAGTGCTTGGGACAAGGTTGTAACTCCTCAAACAATTGTTAATTTTCAGCTAGATTTAATTCCCAGTTTTACCATTTTTTACAGAAGTAATATGGGTAATGTCTCTAAAAATCCTTCTCTTATCTGTAAATGTTGAATACTAATGTTTGACATAGAAATGTTGTCATAGTACAGAATAAAAGAGAGAAAATATGTGGCACATCTAGGATGTGACAGCACCAGACTAGCTGTGAACATACATATGGTCATTTCTCTTGCTATAGCTCCTGTTACCTCCCTTTCAACTCACGTTGAGAATTACTCAAAGTTTCCAGTTTTGAAGATGGAGTTGATTGATGGTGAGAATATCTACAACAATCTAGCTAATAGCTGCAAAATACTTACTCTAGGCATTGCGCCTACCATCCCCACATCTAGAATGTCCTGAATCCCACCAAGAAAACTTCATCTTAAATCTTAAATCATCTTACTTACTTCATCTTAAATCATCCAGCTGCTCCATGTAAACATAAGATTGCCTCTTCCTAAATCCGCACAACTTAGCTAAACTTTGTTATAATAAGGAGCACATTGTAAAGTAACTCATAAGCCATTGGAATGTATACTCTCTTGGAAGAAAATGCCATTTGGTCATTTCCATGTCTTCTAAAACCTAAGGAGACTCTGGCTCAAAGGCACATGCCCAATAAATGAATTAAAAATTCCCAATTTCATCAATTTGGAAAAAACCTTTAACATTTTCATGACAAAGATCAGTTCACCTCAAAACTGTAAGTAAAATGTCAAATGTTATTTATAAAATAACAAAAGAATATTAATCTCACAGAATGGAAGACTATCATATCAGAGGATATGATAAATAGATTGTTTACTGGTTCATATCTAGACACTAATGAAGATTTTCTCATAAACCTTATGAAATATTTAGCATCATAAAAGAGTGAAGACAGCACAAATGTGGAGAAAACTATAGTAAATGTAAAGCCTTATAGTATATTTTGGAATATTTATATTTATCACTTTCTAAAAAGAAAGGATTACTTTCTTTTGCCGTTTCAGTGCCCGATGTCCGTTTGTTATTTTTGTTTCCAGACCATCTGTGAGACGAGATAAGGGTAGAAGCAGACGTTTAAGATTGGGAATTACTGTTTTCACTGAGTCACAGTCCAGAAAGAATAAGGAGGAAAAATAAGAATATTAGAAATAGAAAATATCAACTGAACTGACATACATCATTATCCCTTAAAGTTCTGCAGCCACTTGTTCAGCAAACTTTCTCAGAGTTTGACAGTTGTGAAAAGAATTCTTTTAAAAAACTTCATTTGGCAGTGGAATAAATTCAGTTCTTGAATTATTATGTGAAGCTATCAATAAGAAGAAAGTAGATGGTAAAAAAGACACTTCAGGGATTCAGTCAAATATGTGCTTATTAAATTTATACAAAGAATCCTGACATGGAGAAACTCAGTGGGCTTCTTTAGATCAATGCATGATAAAGATGTTTCCACATGTAAAGAAAAATTTAGTTCAAAGTAAAGGAAGTAGATTGCAATTGCCCAGAGCTCTACCTAGTTAGCAACATATACAAATAGAGTCAACCAGGTTTTTAGACCATTAACTCCTAGAAGTCTGAGCAGTTTATGTGACAGACCATACAAGGCTTGCACATACTTCAGGCAAAGAGAGGCAACACATTAAAGAAAAATGGTATAAGAAAAATGAAATATTTCTTGCCTTTCCAAAATCAAAGAAAATTCATGAAAATAAAAATGCACACTTTCAATTGCAAGTTTCCCTTTCTGATTTTCCCAGTCCCAGTCATTTAGTTCCATGATTGAAATATAAGGCAAAGAAAACTATTGTACCATCATGTGCTTTCAAGTAATGATATGATCATGATTTTAATCATAATTCTATGTATTTTTTTAATACAGGCGTCACTTTGATCTTTATCATTATTTTAGGATGTGTTACATACATTAGGCAGATGCTGACTTCTATAATCCTAATTACCTCAGCCATTAAATTTTGTTTATATGTGGTATTTTCTATTATTTTGTTATCTATTACTAATAAAGCAGACTGTATTGTTTTATTTTGTTTCATTGAACTGTATATTGAAACCAAAAATAGAAAGGTTTAAGACAGTAGATCCTTTCCTGATTGACACTGAAACTTAAACTTTCATATAAATCCACCTGCTCAGGAAATCCATCATCCACAAACATTCACATTTCCTATTTCTTGTATGAACTCATCTTAATCACGTTCATCAAGCCCTAAGTCTTTTAGAGAAGGTGCAGAATTTCTTTACTCTTTAATAGCTATTTAAGACCCATGTGCAATCTGTAGCTTCACAGGCAGCACATGACTTAGAGCATCATTTGTAGTATGTTTGTAAAACTAACAAGTCAGGAGGCCTGTATCCGGAAATACAATGTAATCTGACGCAGGTGAGTTCAGCTCTAGCCTGTGTGCCATGTACCTGTCCTTGTTGCTGGGGCAGGGACAGCTCTGCCAACCATCTCCCAACCCTTGCCTATCCCCACCGCCACCTTTTATATGAGAGCAGATGTTTCAGTATGATTCTGCTCCACAGCCCGGGAGAGACATTAAATCTAATGAAAAGGCCTGACCATATCTTAAACCTAGACCCTGGGAAAAAGGAGCTCCAAATGCTTATCAAAACAATTCCTCTCCCTGGGGTTGAATAAATTCACAATACTTAAACAGCACAGGGTCTTTCCTCTCCAAAGTGGAGCTGCCATCCATCGACCCTGACCCTTCCATGGTTGACCAGTCCTATGGGATATCCTCCTCTGCTCTCTCAGACCTTCCATGCTGTGTAAATAATAAAGTTGTCATTTGCTAAAAGTTATTTTTGTGCCTGAACCTCTGTTTCCATGATGCACCATATAGGACCTTGCTCCACATTTGTTGAAGGTACAAATTGAATTCTGCTTTATTTACGTTAAATATTTGCAGTAAAGAATAAAAATTATAAGCACTCCATTTAAAAGAGAGAAGAATCCCTACCGTCCTGCAGTTTTCTTATCTATTTGGAGCCGTCTGAGGAGCCTGCTGCGTTGCATATTAGTGATATGTTGGAAAATGTACCTTTTCACTAAAGAATTTATGGCAATTGGATACACACTCATACCTGCAAGACTGTGTACTGGGATGCTGAAAGGTTCTTGGCTCCTTTGAATAACATTAGAATGAAAAATACAGAGGTAAGCCTAGTATGGCATAGATCTTTGTCCAAAACCACATTTAAACCATAGTTCTGGATGTTTGAGAGAATTGAGCTCCAAAATCTTTGCTTAAGACCATTGAACCTAGAAGACTTTTTAAATCTACTCCACCCCTACCCAGAAAGGGTTACCTGAAAACCTTATGGCTCTTTCAATGCTTTGTGATGTTTAAGAGGAATTAGTCCGTATGAGTTCTCTAATGGGAAATAAAGACTTTTGGTCCAACCACAAAGAATTTGGAGGAGATATGACCACCTTCACAGACATAGAATTGTAGGGCACCTATAATTCGGTAGTGTCTCAGAACACATCAGCATTTCTTTGGAGCCAACCAAATTGAATAAGTCACAGATATTAGGGAACCCAAGCTGAACCAATGGATACATTTCTATGTAGAGCAGTTCATGTGTACAAGCGTTAAGTAAGATCAGGAAGAAAATCTGGAGTGTGGGATCTTTTGGCAGTTTCTCTATTAAATTAATGAGCCATGTTTATGATGGTATACAGTACACTGCAATTGCCTCACTCTGTAAGCTGAGGAGCAGTAAAAGTTTTCAAATCTAATGTGTTCAGAATACTAAGATGGACTTGTTTACTGAGGAGATAACTCTTCACAGAACATAAAATGGATAATCTCTCCACTCTCTCCTTTCAACCATGCTTTTGGCTCTTGTTGAACTTCATCCCCTCTCCTTCCATGCAATATCAGTTGAGCACAATTCTTTCTAGTCATGTTTAGTTAACAGAATTTAGTGCAATCTGTTGAAAACATCCACTTTCATATTTAAGGAAAAGGTTTATACTCTCTTTTCTAGATGCTTGTTTTTCCACGTAGCTGGGAACAAGATTAAAAATGCCAAAGTCTTTTAATTTCATTTCAGACAACTGCTTATTGGTGGCTTTACATATATGTGTATCTTATATATCCTTTTGAGTCTGTTTCTCTGGAGAACCCTGGCTAATATTTATGGCATCCTAAATCTCCCTTCTTTCTGACCTCCAATCCCAATGTTCATAATTAATTTTCCTAGTGTTCTATTTTCCCATTTGGCTTCTAGGAGGGGAAAGTACCATGTCCCCTGCTCCTGAGTAGAGGAAAACTCTCAATTATAATCCTATCCCATCCACATGACTCAAGAACCTTCTTCCAGGCCCTTTTCCCTAAAAATCAAGACCTCTTCTCATATAACCAGTAGAAGTGGTGAGGTAATATTTAACTCCAGTAGGGCTTTTCCGCCGTTGCTCAAGGCAATATCTCTAACCCAACTGCTGATGCTAGGACCTCTTTAGATTGAAGGGATACTTGTTTCATATTTGAGTCCTGGTAGCCAACTCCAAAAACCTGTTAACTAGATCTTAGGCAGAGAGTCCTTTGTACCCTTGTCTATGCCACACACCATAACAAACCTCACCAGTGCTGAGAGTCCTCTGCTCCCCTCCCCTTTTGCAGAATGTCAGGCTAGCACATAACAATGCTCAGTCTAATTTTAAAGGAAAATCTATATCAATGAAGGTAATGGTGTATACTATTTTATTCCACTTAATTAAAACCCCATTAACAATGTTTCCAGCTTATTAAAAATCTCTGTGCCATGTCCCCCAGAAGCAATAACCGTAAGGGTCTTTATGACATAGAACACTGAAGTTGGGTCTAGAAATCACACAGTGAATCCTGACACCAAGCCTCTGCCTGTGGAGCTGGTCATTGTGCTCTGTTTTATTTTTAAACCTACAGGTTACAAAGAACTGCTTGTAATTGGTTGGATTGACCCCTTCCTCCCTTTTAAACATAAGAAATTTAGGGATAAAAAAGAATCTGATTTTAGGGGTCAACAAATGGCAAACAGAGCTGTTCACAGTTTATGTGGTGGCATTTCATAAAAAAAGCAACCTTAGGAGCAAATTAAAATGCTCCTTAGCAAAATAATGTGAGTTTCTTCCAATAAGTAGAATAAAAACTATAAAAATAGAAAGCATTTGTATTCTTCAAGTGATAGTAAATTGTGTTGCCATAAAAAAGTAGGTTTTGCAAAAAGGAGACAGCTTAAGAAAAGACTTACTGTAACTCACACTGGTGGAAAGATGGGAGTGGAATTAGAACTTCGACCAGGCATACACAACCCTCCTATTACTGGGAGCAGAACTCATCCCTCTCCACTGCTTTCCTGCAAAGCTGACACAATTTTTTTTTTGTGTTGTGTATTGCATAAGCATGCCAAAGCTGACACAGTTTTCTTTTTGTTTTTTGTATTGCATAAGTATGCCAAATCTAAAAACCTCATTTATAACACAGTCATATGCCTGTACTGGCTCACATACCAGGGCATAGACAGGTACAGACATTCTGGGTCTCTCCTAAATCCTAGAGCTGGGAAGGAGGAGACCTTTTCTTCAAAACCTTTATCTGCACATAAGGCCACACACACACACTCCACACAGAGAATGTACACATAGATTCATCTCTGTGTGGGTTAATCCTGCCCCCAGCATGCTTTTTGTGAACTCTGAAGTGGTATTTTGTGCCCAGACCTGAAGTGATCATCCCACCTTAGGTGATGACAGGAAATGTGCACAGTAAGCTGGGGAGAGTGAATGCTTTATAGATGCTTTGCCTGATTGCTAAAAGTTCAATATGCATGCTCAACATGGATTTAAAAGGATTTTCATATGTAGAACCATTTTTCATGTAAATAAAAGCTGAGTTTTATCAATTAAGCCCCTATACCGATGCTTTCTCAGCCCACACACTCCTATCCCACAAAAGCCAATGTTATTGTTGTTCCAATTTTGCAATAGTGGACTCTTTTTTTCATTGAATTTTGAGTGAGATACCTTTTTCTAATTATCACAAAGGCTCCTTATGAAACATCTTAGCAATATCTTGGCTGAAGGAAGTCTTACTGTGTAGGACATAGAAAGGAAGGGGTCTGAGATTACTTTGAAAACTAGGGATGGGTGAAGTTTTTTGAGGAAGGGGATTTTGATACCAAAATGGAGGATGAGAAGAATTTGAGAAGATCTGGGAGAAATACCTGGCAGGAAAATGAAGTGTTACAATGTGGTTGGGAGAGACGTTTATGCTCCTTTATGACCACACCCAACATTTAGGAAATGCATGGCAATGAATTAGACACCAACTCATAATTCTCCCCTTTTATATAGCATTGGCATGTTGACTTGACAGCTCACTTTAACCAACAGCAAATATTTTAAGCATCTTTTTGAGTTGAGTGGTGTATTCTCTCTGAGGAGGTTGAGGAAGAGGTAGCACCTGTCTCCAGTCGACTGGCTGAGGCCCTCTCCCCCAGGCCAAGGGACAGTGTCTGTCTTATGTATACTCCCAGATGCAGAAAACCAAACAGCAGATCGCCCCCTAAGCTTGGGACCATAGACCAGTTACTTTTGTCTTCCTCCAATGGCCTAGGCAAAGACATTCCACTATAAGACCCAAAGGGTGAATTTTAACACACGTATCCTTCACAGAATTAACAAATTGATCACTGAGGATATGCTTGGAAAAGACAAGTGGCTAAGTTATACTAAATAAGCCAACCAGAATGCACCATTCAGTCTGTTACCAGTCTGTACAGGAATAACAATCCTTCTTTACCCTTTCCTTCTCGCCTCATTATTTTCTTATACACACAAAGTTAAAGTCTCTCTTAGTTTAGGATTTTTAGTTGTTTCTCTTCCTTGTCCTGTATTCCTTGTGATCCAGTGTTACAAATGTTTCTTGAAATGATGGTCTGTTCTCCTGACCTTTGCTTTTTCAAGCTCACTTCATTTAATAAAAAATTCATTAAACACACACATGCACAAAAAATTCACTACAATCTGATGACTTTACCTTGTCCTGGTCACTCTTCTGGCCTTGTCCCCACTGACCTCTGTATTTTCAAATCTGATAAATACTTTCTTGAATATTTATTTTTTTGTAATTCACCCACTCTCAAAATTCACCAAACCCTGAATTTCCCAGATTTTTCCTATCTTTCTGAATATACCCTGTCTGTATCCTGTGTGCTTATTATGTTCACACTTGGGTCCCCAGGGTAAGTCCCTTGTCTTGTGGTCTTTGCAGCATGATTTCATCCAGGCTGAGGGATTTTTACTATACCATTTAGGTGCTGATGACTCTAATATACCCCACTCTGCATGTTCTACCACCCATGATCCCCACCCATCTAAGACGTCCTAAAAGACCACACATCAGCTTGTGCAAGTTCAGATGTATCATTCATATAAAGTCATCCTTTCTTTTCCATTCTTGTCCAAAATCCATTTACTTCTTAACCCATAGCTATTTTAATGAATGAATTGCAATGTTTAATCAGAATTAGTAATGGCCGGATAAATCACTCTTATGAATTAAAGTAATTTGCATGTTTGCCCAAACCAATCAAGTTAATGGAGTGTACAGACACAAGCTGAAGATGCAAAACCTTTAAATCATTGATCAATAAAACTCCTTCTTCTTTGAAGCTTTTCTTGACTCTCTTGGCCTTTTTCCACCTGCCCACCTGTAACCCATGGACAACTAGAAAAAATAATCATGATCTTGCATTATCCTATCATAACACTTCATATATTCAAAAGTGTAGAATTGATCATAATTGAATCATGGTTGGTTGGAAGTATGTCTTTCTTACTATGATTCGAATTCATAAAGGCAAAGACTGCATCTTTCTAGTTTAGCAATTTCTGACATAGCTGCTACTTAATATTTTGGACAAATAATGAAATCCATTAGACTTATTTTCAATGGAAGATTTTTTCTTTCTTTATTTTTTTATGTAAGACTTTTATTAGATGAGGAAATACATGCTTTCAAATGCCATCTTTTTATGTAGATTTACTAACCCACTTACTATGCTACTATTTTTATGTAATGGGCATATAAATAGTAATAACATCTATTTGAAGAAGACACCATGATGAGTAAATTATAAGCTATTAACTATGGAAATAAATTTAGTGCTAGTCAACTTGGGAGAGAAGAGACTTGGGGAACTTTTAAAATTGCACACTGCAGGCTCTGACAGGCTCTTCTAGGCACTCTACCTTTCACATTTCTCCAAAAATCATTGTCAGTAAGGTAGAACCATTACAGATAAGACTGCATCCAATCTCTCAGGTGAATTGGATTGGAAAACCACTAGAGGAAAAAAACTGGAAATCAGTACAAAACATTATTTCTTCGATCTGTAAAAGAATAAGAATTAAGGTAGTTAGCTATTTTATAGGAAAATCCAAGAATGAATGGATTCTCACCACATATGAGTCTTAAACCTACTATATTTATGAGAGCATTTTATTGAAGAAGACTATGTCTATGCATCAAAATTTAAACCCTAAGGAAGTGTTTTCTTTTTGGCCAGGATAATGGAAACTTTCCACAAAATGGATCAGAATATTGTTACTCAATCTGTCTAATGTAGTCGTTTCGAGATTAAATGTCAGACCTTAAGAAGACCCTAGATGATTTGAATTTTTCACTCATCTAAAGAAAACCAAGTTAATTATATGTCAACCTGAAAATTTGGCAGTCCATGATTCCTGTAGCTTAAAATACCAAATTGGAAAACATTCTATTTAGTGATATAGCTTAAATGGTTTCATAGTCTGAAAAGTTTTATTTACATAAAATTGCTGCTTCAGGTGCTGTGGTCCATAACCTAAAAATTGTCTTTTGAATGAATAGAGTAATTTCATAATCTCAAATATGTATTTTTTTTTCTTTAAATAAGGGTGACAAAACACAGTCCAGACGCAGCAATACACATGAACTGACAGGTAAATAATCTGTCATATAGACAAGTTCAAAGAAAGTCTTTATTTCAATGATGAATAAAGCTAAAATTCTATTATAATGAAAACATAAGAGATGATAAATGATGTACTATAGTTAATAATACACTTGTAAAATGTTCTTTTATGAATTGTAGCAAACATACCTCACAAATGCAAAGTGTTAATAATAGGGTGGAATAGGGCACTCTGCTTTAAGCATGATTTTTCTGTAAACCTACAGCTTCTCTAATTAAAAAATAGGGGAAAACATAAGAAATATACACTAAAACACAAAATTTACATCTTCAGAATCCACCAACCAAGAAGGTAATTATTCATGGATAGAATTTATTTTTCAATATTTGTTTCTTAGAATAGAGCTAAATCAAATTCCCTTGGATTATGGCTGTTTAAATATAATATTAAAAAGTCAGATAAATACCTCCATTGAAACAGCAACCTGAAAGAAAAGTGAAAGTTGTCAGTATCATTCCATAATTCTTTTGACTTCCAATAAGAATTTGTCCTAATAATCCATATAACTCTACAACTCTGAATAGCTGAATCACTAACTTTTAGTGCGAGTCATGTCACAAAACAAAAAGAGAAAAAACATCTGTATTTGCTTGAACTCCAATTAAAAAATACTCTACATATATTCAGACAGTGAATCGCTATTCCCCAAAATAAGTCTGTTATGGCTGAAACCTTTTTAAACACAGTCAATTGCTTAAACTCTATGATAGCAAGCATTCTAAACAAACTATTCTATGCTGAGTGGAAATGTGGGCACACAGCTTTCTTCTGAACAGTTGATAAAATCAGATCTGTGTGGCCCTGGTTTCAGATGTGTGAATCACCATGGCAGATATGGTACAATCTAACTTTATCTTAGCTTTCCATGTAGATATTAAGCAGCTCATGATTGCACTCTAACTCAATATGCATAAACAGTCTATTCCACAGCTGGGGCTGCCAGATTTTCATTTCCTAATGTCTAGACAGTCAGTCTAAACACTGTACTCTGAACTGCCACGAAGTGTAATCCCCTAAACACTTCTTAAAGCTCCAGGTACTGTGAAACACACTACATACTCCCAGTTTATTGCCTTCCTATGTAACCATTTTTATCAAGAAACACAGAATGCAGAACTCTTTAGGAGGGGAAAAAAAAAGACTCTGTCATTCTTTAACTTGTAAAATCAATAAACCTTTAACAACCAATCACCCACTCTTCAGTTCACAATCCTCCTGATGGCTTTTAAACTATGTTCCGCAGTCAAGCTGAGCGGTTTTTGAAAGAGAAAACTACGTTGTCATGAAATACAATGTGCGTAAAATGTTTCCCAAGAGGAAAACACCTAGAATTCAAATAGATGGCCTCTATAATTTATTATAATATTCAATTTATTGGCATGCCTAAATAGAATGCATTGTAGGAAAAAAAATAGAACAGAATCGAATAAAATAAACTTGCCCTCAAGGTTTTGCCACCTTAGGGAGCAGTGAATCACAAATCAGTGGTTTGAATTCAGACTGCAAGGAATGAGCTAAATCTGCACCTAGCCAAAGGACAACTAAGTAAAGTCAGCCAAATTCAGGCAGGGCTTGCAATGATGTGCTTAAAATAAGAATATAGCTTAACAATCGGATGCAGAAAGCAACATGAAATCAAAAGTCAGAAAAAGTTAACTGGTGAGAAAGAATTAGAAAGAGGCCTGGCAACACACACTGTCAAAAAATGTTCAGAGGAGAGTAAGAAGATCCTGAAAATATAACCAATAGTTTAACACAGGGAGAGCTTCTAAAGCTGTTTTAGAGTAGATTATATGGAAATTATTAACTTGTCTTGTCCTTCTTTCAAAATTGTGGTCTTCTTGCATACAACAATGAGTAATCTAAATTGTTATTATAAATCAAAGTTTCTGGAACACATGGGTGTGTTTAGGAAAAGTTTGTAGAATATACTGAATGGAAGGAAGCAAGAACAGCAGAAATGAGCAGTAAAATGATGCTTGATAGAGATCTGAGACATTTTTTGCTCAAGTCTAGAGCTTTCAAATAAACCTTAGCCTAGGTTCTGAAGAGAGTAGATAAAGAGGAGTGCATAGCAAAAGTGAAACAGGAAATCATTAACCTATAGCAGGAACATCCTGACACTGTAGTCTGTTATTGTCTCTCTCTCATTAAAATACAAGCCTAATACTATGCATTTTTAAATATTAAAGTGCTATCAAATTAACTCAGCTTTGAGAAATCTGTATCATTTATTGCTCCCACTCTCATTCTCACAGAATAAAGATTTTTAAATCTTGGAATTTCTTAATGCCAGAGGACTAATGTTGAAAATCATTGTGTTATATGTAAAAAGTAATGTTTAAACTGACATTTGTGTTACTTTATTTAAATTGAGGTATAGCTTTGAGGCATACCTTACATAAATAAAATGCATCCATTTTAAGTGTGCAGTTAAATGAGTTTGAACATCTCTATGTAATCACATCAACACTAGAGAAATATTTTATAGTTTCAGTCTATAAAGTTACTTATAGTTTATTAAGATCATCACAAAGTATTTCATGTCTTGGGATGCAATCATAAATGGAATTGTTGTCTTAATTTCATTTGCAAACAGTTTATTGCCAGAGTACAGAAATACATTTATTTCAATTTTTAGATTTATTAAGACTTGTTTTGTGGAGCAGAATATGGTCTATCTTCATCAGTTTTCCACTTGAAAAAACTATATTTGCTGTGGTTTAATGGAATTAATATATATTCCATTAAACAACATAAGCTAATATATTAAACTTACGTATATATCAATTAGGTGATGTTGGGTTGACTGTATTCAAGTCTTCTTTCATCCCTACTAATTTTTTAGGTGCTTTTGTATCAACTTCTAAGGCAGAAGTATTGAATCTACAACTGCAATTGTTCATTTGTTCATTTTTTCTTTCATTTCTGTTCCATCAATAGTTGTTCATGTATTTTGAAGTTTTGTTATTAGGTATTGTTTTAGTTTGCTAAAGCTGCCAAAATGCAATATATCAGAAATGGTCTTGCTTTTAACAATGGGAATTTATTATACAAGTTTACAGACAAGAAAATATCCAAATCAAGACATCACATCTTCTTCCTGAAGATGGGCTGCAGACACTCATGGACTCCACTATCAGATGACAAGGCACATGGTGGCATCTGCTGATCTTTTCCTTCTCTGGGTGTCATTGCTCTTGGCTTCTGGTTTCAATGGCTTCCTGTCTATTTCTGTGGCTTTCTCTTTCAGCTTCTGCATCTTTCTCTCAGTGTTTGTCTGAACTTCCTTCTCTTATAAGGAAGAGTTAAGACCCACCCTGAATAAGGTGAGTCACATTCTAAGTCCTACTCACCAAAAGATCCTACCTACAATGGGTCCCCACCCACAGGAGTGGATTATCTTTAAGAACATATTTTTCTGGGGTCCATACAGCTTTCAACCTACCACAGGTACATTCACATCTAGCATCATTACATCTTGACAAATTGACTCTTTTATAATTATAAAATGTCTCTCTCCATATCTGGTAATATCCATTGTCATGAAATACAATTGTCTAACAACATAGCATCTGTAGGTTTCTTAAGATAAGCATTTGCATGGTATATCTTTCTCTAGTCTTTCATTTTAAACTGTTTTTAAATTTAAAATGTGTATTTTCATTGTAAGAATATAGTTATATCTAGTTTTTAATTCATTATTATGTTTGTTGCCTTTTAATTATAAACTTTACCCCATTTAAATTTCAACTATGTATTAATATGACTGGTTTAAATCTGCGATGTTGCTATTTGTTTACTATATTTCATATTTGTTCTTAGTTTAATATTTCCTACTCTTCTGCTGCTTTTTGCATTATTTAATTGCTATTTAGTCATTCATCTAATGTCTGTTTTTGGCTTATTAGCCATACTTAGTCCTTTAATATTTTTAGTATTTGCTCTAGGGTTTACAGTAGACATTTGTCACTTATCATGTTTGGTTGTAAAGAATGTTTATTATTCTAACTATAGTCATTGTCTCATGTTATATACATATGTCAAAAGTTACTCAGGTGGTGCACTGGTGGCTCAGAGGCAGAATTCTCACCTGCCATGCCGGAGTCCCCAGGTTCAATTCCCGGAGCCTGCCCATGCAAAAAAAAAAAAATTACTAAACTGTATATTTAATTATGCTCAGTTTGTTACATGTCAATTATACCTCAATAAAGCTGCCTTTGTTTTTAAAAAGAAGAGGAAGAAAAACATCAACACTAGTTTCCATAGTGTGCTAAGTCTATCAGATGGTAGTGACTGCTGACTAGAAAAATGTCCTACTCAGTACAAAATTTTATATATATATATGTTGCATGTGTTTCTACATATATATGTAAGTAGTATTCTTAAATTTTTCTTCTCTCTGGGAAATTGGAAGATATTATTTGTTTAAGATCCAAGCTAAATCTCTGAAACATCACAAGCAAATTTTGAGGTGTTGGTGGCTCTAACATAAAAGAAAACTTGAAAGGAAACATGACCAAAATATCAGAATCTAAAGGGGACAAAAACTTAAAACATTCAATTCCGAGGATCCCATTCCTAAATGTGTTCTCTTATCTACATTACTTTCATCTGTTCTATATTTCTTTTATTTTTCCTCAGTCATGCTTTAGAACACAGGTTGATGATTTTTTTTTCTGTAAAGGGACAAAACTAAATATTTAGGCTTTACAGACCACCTACAGCCTCTGTCTCATATTCTTCTTTGTTTTATAGAAAGCATTTGTTATAATTTTTCTAACTATGTAATGTTTTAAAAATGTGAAAACAATTCTTACCTTGGGGTTGAATAGAAATAGTCTTCAGATTATATACAGTTTGTCAACCCCTGCTTTAGAATTAATTGTTTTTTGACATCATATAGGACCTCATTAATTGCTTTAGGCCATAAGCATATAAAAGGCAGAGATAAAATAATTTGATTCAGTTATTGTACATTCAGTTTCTTTCATTTTGCTTAAATACATATAAGGCACACATTCAAAATCTTACCCTTTTACTCAGTTGTTACTGAATGAAAATTGGCATGTTGACATTTGTGATGGTAAATTTTAGTGTGCCAACTGTGCTAGATTTCCATGTCCAGTTGTTTGGTCAAACACTAGCCTAGATGTTGTTGGGGAGGTATTTTGTAAATGTGATTAGGTTGGACAATCATTTGACCTAAAAAAAAAAGTGAAAATTTTCCTTGTTTATGTGGGTGGAACTAATCCAATCAATTGGAGACCTTCAGAGCTTAAGAGTAAATAAATGAGGGATCCAAAAAAGAAAAAGAAGAAGGAGAAATACTGTCTCACTGTCTCAAGACTATACCATTTTCTTCTCTGAGTTTCTGGGCTTTCTTTACAGATTTGGACTCAAGGTTTCAACATCAACTTTTTTCCTCCCCCGATTTCCCCCTTTCCTTTTTATTTTCTCACTTATTAAAAAGTTTGATTTTGAAATACATTCACACTTGCAGTTGCAGAAATATAGAAATTCCATACAGAATTGCCAATATACCCAATTTCCCCAAATGTGCAAATCCACCAATTTTAACATTTTGTTACTTTGCCATATCATTCTGTCTATCCACAGATCTATCCATACATCTGTCTGTCTATCAATCTATTTTCTGAATGCTTGAGTATAGGTTGTATATATCATGCTCCTTGAACACTTAATACTGCTATGCCCATTTTCTAAGAATGAAGATATTCATTTATGTCTTCATCTTATGTGAAGTTATCAAGTTCAAGAAATTTAACATTGATATAAAGCTTATAGCCTTTATTCCAATTTTTTTGTATGCCTCAATCATGTCTTTTTAAAAATTTTTTTATTTTTTTAACTTTTTTATTGCATAGTATAACATACATACAAAGCAAAGAAATAAAAAAGCAACAGTTTTCAAAGCACTCTTCAAAAAGTAGTTACAGGATAGATCCCAGAATTTATCATGGGCTACCATATGATCCTCTCATATTTTCCTTCCACCTCCTCCAGAATACAGGAGGCTACAGGGCTTAAAAATTTTTTATCATCACAATCGACTTTTTTTCCTTCTTTTTTTTTGTGAACAGTAACATATATGCAAAAAAGCTATAAATTTCCAAACACATCACCACAATTATTGGTAGAACATATTTCAGACTTTGACATGGGTTACAATTTCACAATTGTAGGTTTATAATTCTTGCTGCTCTAAAATACTGGAGAATAAAAAAGATATCAATCTAATCATTCAGCATTCATACTCACTTGTTAAATACTATCTTCTATGTATAATTCCACCATCAACTTTGATCTTTCCATACCTCTCATTGGGGTTGTTTGGGCTGTGGCAATTCAAAATTTTTGATATTGGAAGGGTCTGTCACTAATGTGGGGTAGGGAGATGGAACTATCTGATGTTCTGGAGAGGCTGGGCTAGGTTTCAGGACCAGGGACACCTCTGGTGGTTGTAGGTTTCTGGCAAGTTACTCTAGTGCCTGAAACCCTTGTGTAATATTATAAATTGCCTTAGGTGTTCTTTAGGATTGACTGGAATGGTCCTGGTTGGGGGTTGGCAGGTTATGATTGGTAGCAAGGTTTACCTGAAGCTTATGTAAGAGCAGCTTCCAGAGTAGCCTCTCGACTCTATTTGAAATCTCTCTGCCACTGATACTTTATTAATTATGCTTTTCTCCCCATTTGGTCAGGATGTAATTGTTGATTCCATGGTGTCAGGTCTGGATTCATCTCTGGGAGTCATCTCCCATGTTGCCAGGGAGACTTTCACCCCTGGATGTCATGTCCCAAGTAGGGGGGAGGGCAAGGATTTCACTTGCAGAGTTGGGCTTAGAGAGATTGAGGCCATATCTGAGCAACAACAGAGGTTCTCCAGAAGTAACTCTTAGGCATGCCTATAAGTAGTCTAAGCTTCTATACTGCCTACATAAGCTTCACAAGAGTAGGCCTCCTGACTGAGGGCATGGCCCACTGATTTGAGTATCCTTAAAGTTTGACACAGTATCAGGGGAGTCCCTGATGGTAAGGTTTAATAGTTCCATATTCTTTCTCCCCTCCCTCAGGTGCTTTGCCAATACTTTTTGATTATCTGCTTAATATACTCTAGAATGTTTCCAGGCATTACAATAATCTATACAGGATTAAAGGACCCCTTTCTCATTCTGTGCTCTCTGTGTCTCAGTTGTTCAAATGAGCTACACAGATAGGTTGAATTAGATTATGCACTTTAGAATATTTCATCTCCAGATCAAATAAAACTTTCTTCCATTGGTCTCAAAGAGTATGTGTTGTTCTAAAATGTAGACATTATCTTTCTTACCCCTATGTTATGAGTTACTTCAACCTCAACCTGTTCAGCTTCTTTCTTATCTCTAAATATCAGATTATACATATAAAACAGTCTCTCAAAATTCATAAATAATAATCCCCACTCTGGGCTCAATGTGTCTGCTCTAAAAGCTTGCAATCTAGGTCCCTGTTTACTTATAAGCATTTTCCAAAGGTGACCATACAATTGTTGTTTTTTTTGTTTCTGGCTTATTTTGTGTCGCCAAATGTCCCACATGTTCATTCATGTCGTTGCATGCCTCACGACATTGTTCCTTTTGTAGCAGCACAGTCTCCGCTCATAAGTATACACCATTGTTCACCAATCTACTTCTCCATCAGTGCATCTTTCAGCCACCTGCTTTCCTCCGGCATCATGCAGAGGGCCCAAACTCCACAGTTCATCAACATTCTCAATTTTACAAAATTTCACTGTTCCCAAGAGACAGAAAACCAATAAACACACCCTCACCAAATAGGAAATCTAAACCTCCTCTTAATTCTTGTCCCTTACCCCATTACTTACTCTGCTGTTGCTGTGGTAGTGCTGATGGTTTCCTTTTGAAGATAGCTCACAGCATGCAATAGCAGTTTTCCCCCCTGTACCCTGGACTTAAACACTCTTTATACAAGAATCATAACTTTGAAGTAATTCTTACAAGAACTCAGTCACATTTCTAGTGTGAGTCAGTGGGACATGTAGGTATATACAACCCCTTGCAATCTTGTTCTTCTTCAATATGGTAATATTGCTTCTATACCCACTAGAGAATCACCTTTGCTCCTATCTGTTCTCTTACATTGGAGTTCAACCTCATTAGTTAATGGTTCACCCATCTCTAGCTTCTATATGTATCTCTAAGGCCCCTGTATTCTGTACTATAAGTCTTTGATTATACTTTTATGCTGGTCATAAAAGTGAAATCATACAGTATCTGTTCGTTTGTGTCTGGCTAATTTCGCTCAGCATTATGTCCTCATGGCTCATTCATCTTGTCATGTGCTTCAAGACGTCGTTTTGTCTTACTGCTGCATAATATTCCATCGTATATATATACCACATTTTGTTGATCCATTCATCTGTTGATGGGCATTTGGTTTGTTTCCATCTTTTGGTGATTGTGAGTAACACTGCTATGAATGTCAATGTGCAAATATCTGTCTGTGTCACTGCTTTTAGCTTTTCTGGGTATATATCAAGTAGTGCTATTGCTGGGTCATAGGACAGCTTGATATTTAGTTTCCTAAGGAACTGTCCAAGAGTCTTCCATAGTGGTTGCAACATTGTACATTCCCACCAGCAGTGCATAAGTGTCCCAATTTCTCCGCATCCTCTCCAACATTTATAGTTTCCTGATTGTTTAATAGCAGCTATTTATACGTGTGAGATGGTATCTCATTGC
This sequence comes from Myrmecophaga tridactyla, assembly GCA_004026745.1. NCBI lineage: Eukaryota > Metazoa > Chordata > Mammalia > Pilosa > Myrmecophagidae > Myrmecophaga > Myrmecophaga tridactyla. The sequence continues at coordinate 82,001 of PVIY010006798.1, forward strand.
AGTCTTGATCTGCATTTCCCTTATAGCCAGTGAAAATGAGCATCTCTTCATGCACTTTTGAGCCATCTGTATTTGCTCTTCAGAAAAATGCTTATTCATATCTTTAGCCCATTTTTAAATTGTATTATATGTTCTTTCATTGTTGAGTTGTATGATTTCTTTGTATAGACAGGAAATCACACCTTTGTCTGATACGTGATTTCCAAATATTTTCTCCCATTGAGTTGGCTGCTTCTTCACCTTTTCGACAAAGTCTTTTAAGGTGCAGAAGCATTTGATTTTGAGGAGTTCCCATTTATCTATTTTTCTTTTGTTGCTTGTGCTTTCAGTGTAAAGTTTAGGATGGTACCTCCTATTACTAGGTCTTGAAGATGTTTCCCTACATTTTCTTCTAGAAGCTTTATGGTGCTAGTTCTTATATTAGCTGTTTGATGCACTTTAAGTTAATTTTTGTGTAGGGTGTAAGATAGGGGTCCTCCTTCATTCTCTTGACTACTGATATTCAGTTCTTCTGTGCCCAATTATTGAAAAGACTATTTTGTTCAGAGGATTTGGGGGTCTTGTCAAAAATCAGTTGACCATAGATTTTGTGGTCTATTTCTGCACAATTTGATTCCATTGGTCAAAGCTTCTGTCTTTGTGCCAATACTATGCTGTTTTGACCACTGTGCCTTTAAAGTTAGGGAGTGTTAATTCTCCCACTTAATTCTTTATTTTTAGGAGGCTTTTACCTATTCAGGGTCTCTTTCCCTTCCAGATGAATTTGGTAATTAGCTTTTCCATTCTTCAAGTAGGTTGTTGGAATTTTGATTGGTACTGTGTTGAATCTGTAGATCAATTTTGGGAGAATTGACATCTTAACTATATTTAGCCTTCCTATCCATGAGTAGGGAATGTCTTTCCACCTATTTAGATCTCCTTCGATTTCTTTTAGCAATGTTATGTAGTTTTCTGTATACATGTCCTTTATGTCCCTAATTAAGATCATTCCTAAGTATTTAATTTTTTTAGTTCCTATTTTGAATGGAATTTTTTTTCTTAACTGACTCCTCAGGTAGCTCATTGCTTGTGTATAGAAATGTTACTGATTTTTGCAATTAATTTTATATCCTGCCACCTTGCTGAATTTGCTTATTAGCTCAGTAACTTTGCTGTAGATTTCTCAGGATCTTCCAAGTATAGTATCAAGTAATCTGCAAATAATGAGAGTTTTACTTCTTCCTTTCCAATTTGGATGTCTTTTAGTTCTTTGCCCTGCCTGACTGCTCTAGCTAGAACTTCTAGCACAATGTTGAATAACAGTGGTGACAGTGGGCATCCTTGTCTTGTACCTGATCTTGGGACGAAGGCTTTCAGTCTCTCTCCATTGAGTACGATGCTGGCATTCAGTTTTTAATATATTCCCTTTATCATATTGAGGTAGTTACCTTTGATTCCTATCTTTTGGAGTGTTTTTATCAGAAAAGATGCTGAATTTTGTCAAATGCCTTTTCAGCATCAATTGAGATGATCATGTGATTTTTCCTTTTGTTTTGTTAATGTGCTGTATTATATTAATTGATTTTCTTGTGTTGAATTACCCTTGCATTCCTGGTATAAACCCCACTTGATCATGGTGTATAATTCTTTTAATGTGTTGTCAGATTCAATTTTCTAATATCATATTGAGAATTTTTGCATCTATGTTCATTAGGGAGATAGGCCTGTAGTTTTCCTTTCTTATAGCATCTTTGCCCAGTTTTGGTATTAAAATGATATTACCTTCATAAAATGAGTTACGTGGAGTTCCTTTTTCCAGATTTTTTGAGAAAAGTTTGAGTAGGATTGGTGTTAGTTCTTTCTGGAATGTTTGATAAAATTCTCCTATGAAGCCATCTGGCCCTGGGCTTTTCTTTGTAGGAAGTTTTTGATAACTGATTGAATCTCTTCACTTGTGATTGGTTTGTTGAGATCTTTTATTTCTTCTTGAGTCAGTGTAGCTTGTTTGCGTGTCTCTAGGAATTTGTCTATTTGTCCATAGTTTGTTGGCATATGGCTGTTCATGGTATCCTCTTAAGATTTATTTCTACAAGGTCTGTGGTAACGCACCCCTTCTCATTTCTCATTTTGTTTATTTGCATCCTCTCTCTTTTTTTTTCTTTATCAGTCTTGCTAGTGGCCAATCAATTTTATTGATTTTCTCAAAGAACCAACTTTTGATTTTATTGATTCCATTGTTCTTTTATTCTCCCATTCATTTATTTCTGCTTTAATCTTTGTTATTTGTTATTTAATCTTTGTTATTTCTCTTCTATGTTCTTTGGGGTTTGTTTTGTTTGTCATTTCCCTGAGTTCCTATTCAATTTTTTCCATCTTTTTGCCATTTGCTGTTTTTAGACTCTTGTCAATTATCTTGTCCTCTATATCACTTATTTGTTCTTCTGTCTCTTCAAATCTGGTGTTGTGTGCCTCTAGTATGTTTTTTATTTGGTCAACAGAGCCTTTAATCTCTGTGATTTTTCACTATTTTTCTATTTATTCTTTCAAATTCCTCTTTGTGCTCTTCTGTCTTCTTGATCTCTTTTATGTCATTTGTTATCCCACTTATTTTATTAAGTAAAGTTGATGAAAATCATTGATTAATTGTTCCAACATCTGTGTCTCCTCTGGTGTTTTTATCTGGTCATTAGGCCTGGTTATATCTGTCTGCATTGTGATGTGCTTAGTGCTCTTCTGCTGTCTTCCTTGCATGTAGATATCTTGATTGATTTAGTATGGGAGTTGATTTCTTTCTGTAGTCTAAGGTCTTGCGTTTGTGGGATGGTTGTACTGCAGGGAGCAGGGCACAGGGTGGAGCACTCAGTACGGTGATTTGTTTCAGGACAGGTATGGGCACAGGTTGGGGATGTTATGCTAGTGCTTGTGAATGTGGGTGCCCAGCGGCCAGGGCAGATGTAGCTGTGTGGGTGCATCAGTCTTGGGGACGTAACCCTGGTGTGCACTGGTCTTAGGCATTGAGCCCTTTGTGCACATGTGTAGAGCATGGCAGCTGGTTGGCATTATGCCTTTGTGGATTGGTAGCAGATGTGACCTGGCTGCACAGGTCAACAGTTTCTCAGAGCTGGGAAGTGAGGCTGAGGGCTGTGCACATGCATGGTTCTAGGACCACTGTAGTGTGTAGTTCCCAGAGCTGAATGTTGATTGGGGGTCTGTGAGCATGTCAGGGAGTGTCTTAAGGAGATGTGCTGAGCTCAGGGAGGGTGGAATGAGGCTGCATGACACTATAGTTGGGGAGGGGGGTAGCCTAGGTATGGCGGTTAGTGCCAGCAAACTTTATGTGCTGGCAACAGCCTGCAGGGAACAGGGAGGTTGAGTTTGTGTCCAGGAGGGGTGCAGGAGAGGTGGGTTGGGCTGTACTTGGCGTGGGGGTGTGCGGCAGGTACATGCACTGGGGGCAG